>CABFOW010000067.1:173097-207170 GCA_902141385.1 Timema californicum | reverse complement strand
CTCTCAACACACTAGTCAGATAAGTCAGCCACTGTCACAGGGCGCGTACTTCACTACAGATACCAGCTTACTGCTAATGTGCCATGCGCCGCGTAACACAACTTACGCCCTGCCTAGATTACGCTCATATTTCAAAAGCATTCCCAACCCTCCACTTCCTTCTCATCCTCTATTTTTCATTAATTTTAAATTTGTAAAAAAAAACCCACCATTCTAAGCGATATCATCGGGGAGGGTATAAATACCCATAACATTTTGAAAGGGTATTGTGTTCAGAAAATACAACTTTATATTTACATACAGGCAGAAGGACTTGAAATTATGTGCATGTAAAGTCACCGTGAAACTAAACAAGGTAGTCAAAGTAATGTTAAATTTACATTATAAAATGTTTCTTAATTTTTAATACCTATTCACTAATGTAGAATATAACGTGATAAAATGTTGATTTATCAAATAATTTCTTGTATATGGAATTAAATAAAAAAATATAATTTATGTTAGATAACATTTTGTCTAGAAAAACACCCTTATGTTGATCATTCATTAAGTTTTAAAAAAACCAGATAAGGCAAGTGTGTGTGAATATTTTTAATGGAGGAAGTAGTGTAATAGTGAACATTTTTCACTTAAGAAATTTTGATGAATCTTGAAGTTGTGTGTACTCCTGAGCCCATAAAAGTAAATATTAAAAATTGTGTCTGTATCCATGTCTGTTCATCTGCCTATCCCTGGGTCTATCCAGCAGAAATGGTTTGATTAATTTTCTTCAAACTTGATATTTAAATGTTATTTATTCATATATTGGTTTTTTATTTTGAGTTTAGCCCTCAATTAAGGGTTGATTACTAATTACTGATTTTGGTAAATTAGAAATTTTTCAAAGATTTCTCTGACAATTTTGAAGGTGGATATCTATGGAGTGTTTAACCTGACCTATAAACACACTGTATACTTGATTTTTCGGAGGGAAATTCTTTTAAGGTTAGTTTACTGATGATTTATTATTTTAAAAGATGTTCACAAACTATAATAGACTATATGAGAAAGAATGTACGATTGTGTCATAGCATAGCTTATATTTTATCATGGGGGTGGGCCAAAGGACAACAATCTTTCATTGTACCAATTATATTACTATTCTAACACTTTGTTTACTTAGTGTAAAAAGAAATATTTTGATAAATTTAGCCTCAAAATTTGTTTGGTTGTGGTGTGCGTAGAGTTATACAGTGTGTATACCACAAGACTTCAACACTATAAGCACAACCAGTTCGGTACAGTGGAGTTTTATGGTAGGCACCCTGTATAACTAGCATTTATTCAAATGTGTCAATCCCTAAGGCTAAATCTGGATGTACTGGCTAGCGAAATAAATATGTGTATACATATATTAAAAATGTACCAGTTCAGTGATATTGATAAACAATAATAGTTACAAATTGGAAATTAATTTCTCCTACTTAAATTATTTGCATCCCGATTACCAATTGAATAAACCTAAGATTTTTCTGTAGTCACCACATATCGGCTACTTATTACCAAGGCCCAGATTTTGTTTACCTACAAATTATCAAAAAAATATCTATAAAATAACCCAAAAATTATAAAATATGACTTCAAATTTTCAAAAAATGACCTAAAAACATTATTTAAAAATATACGTATTCAACAAGGATGCTTTAAAATGACTTAAATATGCATAAAAATAACACAAAAATTACGCGAATCAAGAAAATATTACCTAAAATTCCGAAATGACGAAAAATTTACCAAAAGATGACCTATATTATTATCATTATTATTATTAGCACCGAGTCTTACTACCCGTTTGGGTTATACGCACTTACGCTAATGTGTTAATGGTAGGGTGATTGTGAGATTAAATGGAGGACCTACAGTTTAACGTGGAATCCGAACCACGGTGGAGGCCTGGCACTCCCGACATTCACAAGATGTCTTGTCAGAGGTGAAGGAATGGTTTGGTAATCAGATAAATCTATGCCGGGACCGAGGATGTAACCCCGGCCGCCAGCACAGAGGTCTGACACCTTACCCCTAGACCGCCAGGTCACCTACAAGACGACCTATAAAATATACATTTCTACAACCAGGGAATCATGAACAGAGTTTATGTAGTTATGAGCAGTGTATGTGATGAGAAAAAATTATATGTCATCCAAATCCGATCCTTGGTTTTGACTACTAATTTCCTTAAAACTTACTTTGAATATACCTCTATATTTAATATGTATGATACACGCATAGGTATTACTCGACACAGTAAACATTGCATGTGGAAACAATGTCATCTACTTGAAGGATGAAGGAGGAGACCAATGGTTCACGTCATCAGTCGTTATCTTGACGTTATGGTGTGTACACTCTGGTCAGATTACCGAGGGGGGTGCGTAAGTTCGATAGTTTAGGACTTTCAGTAGTTTTTCGAAGAATGTTTCTACTTTATTTTCACCTCTTTTGACAAACACTACGGATACCTAATCAACTTTAAATAGAAGGTAGGTAAAATGTTTTAAAATGGCTTAAAATAAGCGTGTTAACTAACAATTCACAGTGAAGAAGGCGAAATTATTACAAATGTACCTTTTTTTAGTGAAAAACTATCGGAATAGTATAATAACTCTGTTGAAAGACTCAAAAAGGGTTTAGCAGAAGTATAGGAAAATCAGAGCGTTTTATTTGTAAAATTATAAAGGAAAAATTATGACAAGTGGGACACAAACAACACTTTAAACTCCAGGAAAAAAGCACAAACCCAGGACTAGAAAAATCGTTATTGATGATGCCAATTAATTACTTATACAGAGGCGCTACATTCTTAAAAAGGAAGTACCAACTTTAAATAAATTATTAACAGTGTTAAAATAAGAAATATATATCACTGGGAGCCAGGAAATATTGAAAAGTGCATTGAAAAAATGAGGTTTAAGTTTAAAATGTGTAAAAATAAAAGATTAAGTTTAATGGATAAAAAAAATAGTTGCATGGAGAGCTATATATTTAAGAATAATAAAATAAAAAATTAAATTAGGAGACCAAAAACGTCCTGTGGTATACCTTAATGAAAGATGGATTCGTCGGTCGTACACTGTTAGTAAATGTTGGTGAGACCCAGAAACAACAAGAGTATTTGAAAAATAATGGTGCAGGACAGAGATGGATTATTGTCCATGCCGGTTCAGAGCAGGGATTTGTATTAAATACATTTCTAATTTTTAAATCAAATACAAAAATGGTGACTATCACAATGGGATGAATTTTGCAAAAATTTCTAAATGTGTAAAAGAAAAGCTTATCCCCAAACTTTCTCAATATTGCACATGAGAAACAGATGATGTAAAGTAAGCTCTTGGAGCCAGTCCGCTGCCGACATAAGTCTCCCAAATTTCGCATAGATAGTTTATTCGAACAACATGGGGCATAGTGTTATTAGGTTACCTTCATAACATTGTAACCATAACGCTATAGAATTGATTTGTAACATGGTGAAATCGCGAGCCATGGCCAGAAATGTTGCTCAAAGCACTTTAGAAATAAAACATTTAACAGAAATATCAATTAATACTATCACTTTTCCAGACGTTAAGAAAGAAGAAGCCAATTACTGGAAAAATGTTGTTCTGATAGAAGAAGAAATAGAACAAATTTGGATTTCTCTTGGAGATGAAAGCGAAAGTGAAGATGGAAGGCACAGTGACAATTGTATTACATCAAGTAGCTACGGTAACAACACTGACGGACAAATATCAGGTGTCGACTAGTTAATTTAGTATTTAAAGTAAGTTAGAACTACTTATAAATTCAACTTAAGTGGCAGAAGTTTCATATTATCCAAATGCCACCACTTATGCCACATTTATCATTTGGTACTGACTGTTCTAGAGCGCTATGGGTATCTCTTCTCACCCCTTAACCCTTCAAACTCTAGAGTGATTGCAGTTCTTGCCCACAAGATGCAATGTTTTCTGTATGGAGTAGTGGGTCGCAGGCATCAAGTTCGTAATGGGCAGGAGTGCTGATTACGAGGATATCAAGATTCAAATTGGTCAGGTGCATTGGGGGATGTAGGCTATCGCATGTGAGCTACATTAATTTAAATCCATACAAAAAAAATCATTAAAGGTGCATAGAAATAACTACTATTCAAATAGGAAACACAATTTTAAAGTAGTACACGCACCTAAGGATTATATTATATATTTGTCTTCTCATGATAAATACGTTGATCCAAAATGGCGTGACTTCCCTGAGGATTGTTCCTCCCCTAAACGAGGAAGGATTTTGTCGAGGGAAACCGCGGATTACTCGCGAATCCCAAGAAATAGGGACAAGACGGCAGTCAGCCAGGAACCAGGGTAGCAGAGGGGGAAGGGGGGGACTCTTGGTATCACCTCCGGCAGTTAGGGCTACGTTGGTGGAAGGGGGTGAGAAGTTATAATAGATCTGGGTTTGGTTTAGGGGATGAGTTAAAAAAAAAGGGGTGGAATGGTGTGTGGTTGGGGTTGGGGGCTAGAAAAAGTGGGGGAAGAGGGGGAGGCGAAGAGCAATCGCTAGGAACATCGTTTATTGAATTTCACCTCCTGCACGTCTGCAGACCAATTGGATCCCCCTAGCCCCCCTTCATCCCCTCACCAGCTCCGTCTACAGTCGGAGAAATGGCGTGAGTTGAACCCTCGGAGAGAAGAATGAGAGCGTCGCCTGGAACGACAAGAATGCGAAGTGATCGTGGTGCCATCTATTGGGGAGAGGATCAACGAAACATTCATGGGGGTTTCAGCTTACGTGCAGTTGTGTAGGTGTGAAAACGATTGGGCCATAAAAGTTAATATAAAATCACAATCTCATGAGTCCACATTTGTAGCTTTAACAACAGATTTATGTATTCTATATAATTTAAAGTACTAGTTTTGAATACTGACCAGGTTTGATCTTTTTCGCTTCCAAGGTTGGCAAATAAATTTCATAGGCCTACATATTTTATGAACACGTAAGGAAGGTTGTTTTATAAAATACAAACAAATGCTTTACCCTGTCAACATTGACAAAATTATACTATATTATCACTATTTCATCGACAATTATTATTATTACTACTACTACTACGCGTTATTTCTTGTTATAGGTCCTTTCCTTTTGTCAGTGAACTTATATAGCAAATTTTCTCTTTCCTCTGCCTCTTCCTTAAGTTCCCAGATTTTTCTTCTTTCCATAAAGTCATCTAATGTTTGAATCCTCCTTCCTAAGATCCTCTTTTCTTATTGATAAAACCTTTCAAAATGTTGTAAGTTAAATAATTAGTAAGATTTAGGCTTGGGACGTGAAGTACTCAGTGATAGTAACTGTCCGATTCCACTCTAATGCCAGAATGTGTTTTCCCTTCTTTATGTTTACATGCATGCAAGATAAGGAAGGCTAGTAATACCTTCACCCGCACCGGTGGTTACATTGACTAAGGCAACGATCTAGGAATATACCATATTACCAGTGACGGGAAAGTCTGGCTTTGAATCTCGGCCGGATGTACTTAACGGAGATTTACACAGCTATTTTTTCACCAAGTTTAATTTCCCGTTTGTTTAATATGCATATGATGATTACGCTAAAGAAGTAGGGATAAGGAAGGTTTAATTTTTATGAAGTGTATCTGAATTTGCGTAGAAAAATATCGGGAAGACATTTAGGAAAAAAACACCCTCTGTGCAGCCGACAGGGATTAAAACCCCGAGCTCTTCATCACTGGCTGTACAATTTATTGCAAGAGTGACACTTTAGGCCAGGAATATTCATCAGTTATCCAATGCCTCTCCAAAAAATCATAATATTTGGGGGTCGATACATTTAATTCAGTCTGGCCATAGTATTGAAAGTTATAAGATTAGATATTAGATTATTTTGCAGTTTAAAGGGGGTAGGGGGGAGTGAAACGTAGTACATTTGGCTATACAATCTATTAATCAATTTCAATAACATTTAATATAAAAGTTAGAATAATTCAATAAAATATGTAAAAGTAATCACCTCAAAATCATTTAAACGTAGATTATAAGAATTCAAATATTAATCATTAATGGGAAAAGTGAAACTTCTGGTCTTTTACCAACTTGGATCAATTTAGTTCATAATATGTTGTCAGATTGATTCTAGTCGCTTAATTCCCAGCGAGGTCCAGGAGTTGCCCTTGATACCGATCATATGTTAAAAGGAGGATTCACAATCATACCTGGATATAAACATTGTTAATATAAACAAATCAAGCGTTTTCAAGTTTGGAAATATATATCAACTAACGTAATTCTGCACCACAACTACAGCTTGAAAGTGATCACCCAATGCTGTTGATAATCTTAGAACAACCTGAAAAGTCCTTCCTCAATTTGAGGACAAAGTTGTGAACATTCCCAAGAAAATTATTGTTTTTTGAACTTGAATGGATTTCTAACAAACTTCAATATTTATTTATCAGTGTTGAAAACTCTAAACCGGTCCTCAAAGTTTTTCTTCAGATTACTCAAGAAATTAATCATAAAGGGGCTAACACTTTTCAACGAAACATAAAGAATTTCAAGCACTCTCAGAAAATGAAATAATTTATCTGATGTCAGTTTAAATAAAATATTGAAAGTTTAACATTTAAACCAGTTCTGTACATTTATCTTTTCCTTGAATAGCTATTCAACACATTAATATAACCTAATACATTGCATAGTGACCCAACTTTTGCACATAACATCTTCATCCTACAACACGTTTTTGAACTCTGCAGGTACTTTTTATCTTTGAAGATTCAAGAAACACGATTATCTCATTTATGAGCTCAATAAAACTCTTCAGCACTTTACTCTTACTTAACCAATGAATAATATCATGAATAAGATTATCTTGGTGTTCTTAAGACATGTCCAGTGATGGCTGGACTTTTAATCCGCGGCCATTCTTTCGGGGTTCTGTCGGCTGAATGTAGCACGCCGACCACTAATTGAATAGTACTGCCTTAGACCATTCTATCACAGAATTGGGCCCCACACATTTTTTCATCAATGCGGCTTTATCGTCTTCTATTTACGCTAGTGAAGGTGAACTTATCCTAATTGTTAGTATTATTGTGTATATTTTAGTAGGTGTTGTTCTCCAATATATTTTCTGTCCCCCCGAGTGGGATCTCCCATGTGATCCCCAAAGTGTATTTCTGCAATATCTCGTATTCATGAGGAGCTTAGGCTGTGTGTGCTAGGAGGTCTAAAGAAACGTATGTTCTAGGACGGAGGAGATAACCAACGAAACAAACCACCAGTTTGCACCTCTTTACTCCACACTAAGCCAAGTGCTCCTGTTTAAAATTTCAACCACAACACACGTCTTGTAAATTACTCTTGAGCAAAGGAACTTTCAAGTGTGTTTATAAGTTATACAAGAGATATAAGTTATAAGGAAGGAAATATTCCGCAATAAACTTACTAACAGCCAAATATCTGAGCGGGAAAATTCTCTCTCCGGTTTGTTACTTCAGGAATTTCTTGTTCGATCTCAGATATTGCGTAATGAATTAACTGACTCATTAGGGACTGTATCCTGCTGCATCGGTAAAAAAACCAAATGTAATCATCTTAGATTAGATTATTTCCTTAATAATGTGATAAATCTATTTGGTTGAATATTTTAAAGAGAAAATTGAATTAAAATAAACATTTCTGCAGATAAATGATAGAATCACTAGCTTAAATATAATCTAATATGTGTAGGATTTTATAATTATTTTTTGTTCATTGCGTCTTGCTATCCGTCTCGACCATCTAAATATCTACACAAATATGGTAGGCATGATCATGTTAAAGGAACCTTCATTAGTGTTGAGAAAGAGTTAAAAATATTTAATAAAAACTACTCTGAATGCACACGGTTGGAATTCGAATCCCATTATCCTCGTCCTTGGTAAACCAGAGCAAATGAGGTTGATTCCTAGGACCATGTTCCCATTGATGGGATTTTTACTGAAATATTTATCCTAGTATTAGTCATGAACGGTTTAATTGTTCACATCGAATTTAAATCGGTTTTGTAATTAAATTCCCTCTATGAATTAGATTAAAATGTATAAAATTCATTGTTAGTGAAGTTCCTCGTAGTAAATGACTTTAAGCCAATAATAATAGACTTCCGAGTATCTTTGTGTGGTCTGCTATCAGTCAGTGCATTCTTGTTGATGTGAATAAAAAATGAGCTCAATGGCTCAAATTTCTCTTAGAAACCACATTAACATACTATTATATTTTTTATGAAAGATCAAACTAATTTCAACATGTCTATAACATTTGGGTTCGACTGACCTCATTTTTATATCAAAAATCGTAAAGGAAGTCTGTGTTATTTTCACCGGAATGTTTGTACGTAAACACTAAGAATTCCGCAAATTGCAAAATGAGTTGACTCTAAACCTTCTGTATTTGCTTCGTCTATTATTATATCCAGGATAGAACCCCATTGACATGCATTTAAGACATCTCAGTCATTTGATTGTTACTTATTTAAAAAATGTCCAAAAAAATGTGAATTACATTTCTTTTTACATGTTTTAGTCATCTTTGTGTGATTGTACAGTATATACAAATATTATTTTGAAGTTGTTTATGTAATTGCCAATAATTTAGTAGATAGGTTTTTTTTCTATTGGTTCACAAATAAATGTTATTATATGTCATGTTAAAAATTCACTCCAAATAATTTGGAGCTGAGTTAAAAAATATACGTAAAATAGTTTGACAATAAAAAATAGTTTTATTTAAATATAGCTATTCTTTGTAAAATAATTTTGTATGAATCGTAGTTACATAGCTACATATAAAGAAATACATTTTTAGTTTATCCAAGTATTTTAAGCACCACTTCTTGCTACCAATTTGGGTTATACGCATATGTGTTAGTAGCGTAAATGTGTTGGAGATGACAAAAGGTGTCACAAGAAGGAAGTGTACTCCAATTTGCATGAAAGGAGAGTGGAAAACCATCAAGAAAAAACACCCTCAATTCCCCCGACCAGAATTATAACCCAAATCTCCTCGTTACTGGCAGTCCAGCCTACCGTGTGAGTGATAACTTAAATCATGCGGCCACTGAAGCGGGTTTATTCAAGTATATAAACAATTAAACGTTTATCAGATTGCACATAGTAAAAATACTATTCAGAGCTTAATACTATATAATCAAGTACTTTTAGGCTGCTTGACATTGCATTAAAACATTAAAACTATTGTTAGATTACTATTTTCGAGTTTCTGTTGGGAAAAGTTTTATTCGATGTTAAACAATTAATAGTTAACGTATTATTCAAGGCAAGTGCTTGGGAATAAAATCAACGTTGTCTTATGTAGCAGTCAACACAATTTCATCTATAAATCGTCTGTGTTCTAGAAGTTACTTAAAACGATGTGAGGTGTAACAATATTTTGATATCTTACGTATATACTAAAATTGTCTTCCATTCTCGTTCCTTCTCGATGCGTGTACACTTCCTCATTCCTAACTCATTAGCGTGATCAGCGTATATCTTGAACTGGTAGTAAGACTTGATGCTAAAAAGAAATTATTTCTACACTAAAGGTGATTCTGTTGTAATCTGTACATCTCAAAAATTGTATAAAAAGTTTTTACTGGATATGTTATATTATTGTATGATTCAAATAAAGTAGAACGCGCTTAGATACCTGGTATTTTATAAACTTTATAGATTAAAAGTGCTGAAAACGAGGAGATCGGCGTTCGAATCCCAGTCGACTCTACTGAAGCTGGTTTTCATAAATGGTTTCCCACTCTACTTCCACGCTAATGCGGGTATATTACCTCTAAAATGCTCCATTTATCACCCCTAAATGATAAGAGTAATTACCATACGTGCGAACAACCTGAACACGATTATAAAAAAAATACATAGTATAAATACCAGAAAACATTTATATACGGGATTTTTTATAATCTTTACGGTTAAAATATTCTATAAAACTTTTATACACGAGATATTTTATTTTCTGTAAATTTCAAATACTATAGAAAACGTTTATTTACTCAATATTTTATAATCTATAGTCTTCAAATTTTGAAGAAAGTGTTTATATATCGAATGCTATATATAATCTATAGACCTCAAATATTGAAGAAAATGTTTATATGTCGAGTGCTATAATCTATTGACTTCAAATATTGAAGAAAGCGTCTATATACGGAATTGTACTATCTATAGACTTCAAATATTGTGCAAAACGTTTATATAACGAATGATATAATATACAAACTTCAAATATTGTAAAAATCGTTTATATACCGAATGTTATAATCTGTACACCTACAATTTTGAAGAATTATCGCTATGGTTTATTTTATTTCTCTTTTGAAAATACTATACTGTTAACTAAAGAAACTCGAAATGGACTAAAGTTATAATTCTATCCTCTCGTGTAGCCCAGGATAATTTCACCAGTCCCATGACTTGTGTTACCAGCAAGCATGTGTGGTCACGATCCCCTCACCCTCTCTTGTACGAGGGGTCAACCTGACTCCTCACCGCCATCATGTTTTAATGAAGTTTCCACCAAGTTCGCGCGTGTTATTTGCAACCCCAAACTAACACCCAACTCACAAAAGACGAGGTAACGTAAACGAGGGCCGCCAAGAGCAATTCAATTATACGGAAACCCATCGGCAAGCTATTAGGTCGGGAAGCTCCAAGAAGATTTCTGGTAAGTCTGGAATATTGACTGCAGGACTTACTTGGGGTCTACTGATCTTACTAATATTCTTAGCCAGAGGTAAACATACAGAAACCTAGGTTGGTATTAAAAATTTAATAACATGTTTCCCCTTAGGTATTAATTATATTTTATATAGGATCAAATTATAACCGAAATTTATATTTAAAAATAAATAACGTACACACAAAGCCCCACAAAACTGAAAAAAAACCATAAATTATCTAATTTAAAAAATTGTACCAGGACACGGGAATAGGATCCAGGACCTTTGAAGAAAGATCATGGATATGGGACGACTTCTGGATATCTCAGTGGTGATAGCTCTGGCGTACCAAGCTGAAGGTCCCGGATTCGATTCCCGTGTCTAGTTGTCATTCTTCAATTTAAGGAATATTATATTTAGATGCGGCTATAACCGTAATTAACAAAATATATAGTAGCTTGGCTATTTAATCCATAGTATAGCCATTTTGTTAAATTATCGGTTAGGCCCATTAGTACGTCTGGTACATGGCAAATAAAGCCAAAAAGCTGCACTTTTTGATTGGAATATGCCACTTTCTGTAGTCATAGGTAAGGGAAAAAGAGACCTTTTCAGATAGGGAGCCACTTGAAAATCCGTGCAGGACACCAAAATGGCGGCCATTTATAGCCGCCATTTTAGTGTTCTTAATTCCATGGTATCTCAGCTTCTAATATTCCGATTTAAGTTTTTTTTGTTTTGTTTGAAAGCTCTTGCTAAGAAGAAACTAATTGGTTATCATATATTTATCTCCAAACTTTAAGGTTTCTCCACAATTTAAGAATTTATGAAGATTTCACTTTTCTCACAAATTTCATTGCTAACTATCTTTTTTATTGTCCATAATATCTCCTTTATAGGTGATATAAAAAAGAAAGAGAATAATTTTATCTTTCCATTGATACCAAGAAAATCTATTTTAATAAACTACTTCTTGAGAAATTACTGGACCAATGAAACGACTGGTTTACAATATTTCGTTTACTTTACTATTACAATAAGATAGTAACATAATGTTTACAAAAATGTTTGAATAATAGGAATGCTCCTGCAAATTAACTTCTTCTTAGCATCTTAAATGTCTCTAAATCAAGCTATCCTCTTCCTCATCTTCCGAATCATACCTGGAACAAAGTAATTATTTTCATATAAACTCTTAAAAAGTTAACAAGTAAAGAAAAGTATTTTTGACGCCTGGTATTTGAAAAAGAGTCTACATACAGAAGACGCTAAATGCAAAAATAAATATAATGATCTTGAAAGTGATGGAAATATTGAAATTTAGAAATTCTCAACTAAGCACATGCCTTTTATTGTATTTATTGTCGCATTTTTGACATCCAGTGCAGTTCCTGCAAATCAGCGTGCATGGAACCTTAGCCTTTGAACAGGAGCATCGTGTATGGCATTCAGAGCAACTGCAATTAACCAATTCTCTACAGGCTGCCCAAATCGAGGGCAGAGAAGACCAGACCGGCACCCACTCCCCTGCAGCTCTGGTACATTCCCATCCTTCTGGTCCTGGAACGTTGTCTATCACTGAGCAGGCACGACCCCAGACTTGTCCTGCCTGGTATGCTGAACGGAGACAATGCTGCCTTAATGCCTCTTTAGTTGGGGGCAAGCTTGATAGACTGCGACTTTTTGAAGTAAATAGAAGCTTTCTAACATGATTGACTGAGAATTCTTCTCCATCTTTGTAGTAAATCAAAACAGTAAACTTCTACAGACTGGCCAAGCCTCTTCAGAAAGGCCTGCTCAATATGAAACGCTGCAAACATGGCTACAAATTTGGATTCACCATAAAATTCAAGCCAGTTCCACTGGATGGATTTAGTCAAGGCAAATAGAGGTTGAGCCACACATATGACAGGAATTTGTCTTGGATTTAAAAACGTTGTAATTTTTCTTATTTGATCCATTCCGTGCTTCAGCATTGACGGCGAAGAAGAACTTTCATTGAATAGAGGTAAAAGAGAGTTACGTGTTAATTCAAATGATGAAGAGCCTACCTTTGAAGCATAGAACGCTGCCCAGGAAAGAGCTAAGGGCCCATCTTTTCTGTCGCTAAGAATATGGTCTAGCCATTCCTGTTCCGTTTTCCACTCGGATCCAAATTTAGAAGTTGACATCTGAGAACAGGTGATCTCGCTTGCTATTGGCACAGGAGGTTTCTTGGGAGGCAGTGTTACAGTCTTGACAACATTGTAGCTGTCTGGAAGCTCTGTCACTTTCCTGTTACTTTGATCGACACAAGAAATGCTTGTTGCGAAATTACGAGGCTCACCAACTTCTCCTTCGCCGGGAATTTGAAAGATAGAAATTGCTTTTCCGTGGTAATATGATTCTGAAGTTGTACTGCTGTAGTTATGATCCATGTTATCGTACGCACCAATCACAAAGAGACCATGAAGCAAATTTGAGGGGCAAAGGACACCTTCTTCTTGAGCTCTCTTAATCTCCAAGTGAGCCAGACTTGCTGTTATCTCCATAATTCTGTTTGGTGATATTGAGAGGCCTCTTTTATGCATACTTTCAATTATTGTATTATTTCGTGTTCTTCCAAATATAGACAGGCACACGTATAATGGAACTGGTGGTTCATGACTTTTCTTATGACGAATAATGTTGCATTTTGGAATGTTTTCACTGTGGATGAAAACTATTAATTGCCTGATAGTCAAAGCAGGCTGAGTTGCTTTAGTCACATTCTCTTCTGAAGAATAGCCATGAAGTAAAGAACACACTAAAGAGAGAAGTGCCGGAGGAACGCTTGCAGCTTGTTGATCATCGTTCAGATGACCATCAAGCGTAGCTTTGTGCTGGGTTATGATCTTTCTAATTTGCTTAATAAAGCTTTCACATGCAACAGCATCATCATCAAGGTTTTCAGAATGAATATATTAAAAAATATTAGCACCATCACGATAAAGGAATTAATCTCTGCCTGAAAGTTGAGCTTTGAACTGTGGGAAGTGATCGAGAATTCTCTCGCGTAAACGGGTATTATGTGTGTTTTGAAGGTCTTTACTCTTCATTCCCAGAATATTTGCAAGGCTGTTTGCATATATAATCTTTAAGTGAGCCATTTTTAATAAAATCTCAGTATTATCAGATTCAGAGGCCTTGTTTTTCTCTCTTATGAAGCGTGCAACGGAAGCCATACTCTCGCAGATGGAGTTGACCTCTTCTTCTTTTACCCCAATTGATGCTCTCAGACAATTGTTCAGGTTTGTATAGCACTTCGAGTGGTACTTTGCTTCCTTAGCAACCAAATCGCCACCCTCTAGGAATGCTTTAAGGTTTGTGTTATTGGTAATATCGACACATCTCTTAAGTTTGTCGTCTTGTAGGGAAGCAATTCTATATAGAGGTTTTCGAGTAGTGCCCTTTTGATTGCATATAAAACACATTTCATCTTTCATTTTAATAAATGATGTGGAACAACGCATATTCCTTGGGTTTTTTTCATCTGGCTCTAATAAAGTCTGTGGACTGTTCTCATGTGAATCATTTGGCAAAGAGGATGAACGTTTGCGTTTCTTTGTTCTGGCTAGTTTTGTTCTGTTGAAGTTAAGTGCACACATTTTATGCCACTTTGCTTATTTTTTTAATGTTCCTTCTATACCTTCACCCTCATTTAACTTTTGTACATCCAAACCATGGGGGCAATGCACCGAGATTCTGAAATTCTGTTAAATTTTCCGAAAGCGTCTTGTAGCCAGCACCAACAAGTGCTTTTTCAGTGTGTAAGGCTGGGCAAATATAGCCTTCATCACTAGATTCTTGACAAATGCAACATTTGGTCCAATCTATAACACGAAGCTCAAGTGGAGATTCAAAGTCAAAATTTGCCAGGCGCAGGCGCCTTAAAGTCATTTTGAGAATAATTCAATTCAGTCTAATCTGCAAAAATGAATGTTAAATGATTTATATGAATATAATTTTATATTCGAATGAAAACAAATATAAGAGAAATCACACACAAAATACAAAAACAAATAAAAAAACTAGACGAACACTAAAATCAATTTTTTTTAATTACGAGTAAATTTTAAGGCTTAGAGAAAAGTAAATATGGTAAAATAATTTACTTAATAAGAGCTTTTAAATAAAAAAATTAAAATTAAAATCGAACCATTAGGAGCTGAGATACAACCAATTCTAGGACTCCAAAATGGCGTCCATAAATAGCCGCCATTTTGGTGTCCTGCACGGATTTTAATGTGGCTCCCTATCTGAAAAGGTCTCTTATGACCTCATTTATGACCACAGAAAGTGGCATATTCCAATCAAAAAGTGCAGCTTTTTTTTATGTACCAGACGTACTACATCATTAAATGGGATATTTTTGAAATGACCTTGGAAGCAGGCCAACTATTGACAAAGAAATCCAGTAGGTCTTGGTGTAACACTCGAGTGCAAAGAGCCTTAGTATCTCTGTTCTTCATAGCAGCCTTATGCTTCTTCTAAAGTCCTATTTTCCTATAAAGAACTTTATCTTTCAGATATAAAAATTAATAGATATACTGAACTTTTACGTTTTCATATGTCATGCCATATGATTTGGAGCTGTAATTATTGAGAGATATTATCCATGCTTATAAAATAATACTAACACATTGTCATAAATTTTGATTAAAAATCCATTTTTTTTTCTAAAATACGCTTTATATGAAAATAGGACTAGTTTATTTAGTATGTATGGTGTTTATGCCAACTAAAAGATATCAATGCATAAAAACAAACTTATTACCTCCAGACTATGCATGTCTAACCATTACCTCTGCCCCGAATGTAAACAACGTTTCTTTGTCTTTGTGACGTTATTTTAACTCCAGCACATACGTAGAAACCTATCGTTACTAGACAGTGCAATCCTACCCCCTTCCTCATGTGGCACCAATATATCTATGTGTCTGTGACGTCATTTTTAGGACTGTGTATTGTGGGTTGCTGATGGTTGTTAGCTGTACAATCTTGTTACCCTGAAAGGTAGCAGAATAATCTTGATGAATTACAATATGTGGCAGCTTATAAGATAAGTCCATACTTTAGTCAATCTGGGTAAGAATTATACCTTTCAGGATAAACGAAGTTCACATTTGATGAGCTACCTAGAAATAATAGGTCTAAGAGTTTAAATGTAAATATATATGTTATTTGTGATTACCAGGTAGGTTATTCGAATTTTAACTTACCGCTATCTTACAGGTAGAGAAAGTATTGTGAACGTCAAATAAATCGATATTTTTATGAATATCGACGTTTCATGACCCCCCTCCTCCCTCCGAATCAAAAAAATTTGTTTTTGAATTTCCGTCTGTCTGTCTGTACCTCCAACTAGAGCCTAAACTATTTTACCAATCAGGATAGAACTTGGTAGCTAGGGTTTTCATAGGCTTGCCCCAAGGGGTTTTTGGAATGGTTTATCTATCCCAACAATTAGGGTAGTTTACTGAAGGGCAAAAAAAGAAAAAGTCGATTTTATCAAAATCAGCTATAACAATTTTGATTAAATTTAACTTTTAAACATTTATAAATATTCTAAACAAAATGACTACTCTCAATATTTCGGCAAGATGACTTTAAGGGCTCCGGTCTGAAGCGTAAATTATAATTTTTTATCATATCTCCGAAACTATTTGAGATATGAAATTACTAATCACTGTAAATATGTAGATCTATTTATAATGCAAATATTTTAGAAGAAATATATTTTTATAAAACCAATAACTTTCCAGCTATACGAAAATATATACATTTTGTAACTTTTCGAGCACAAAAGGTAAAGTATTGCGACCGTAAAAAAAAAATCCGACCTGAAATGTTGAGGGATGTCGACGTCTCATGACCCCCGAACCCTAAAAAGTGGTCTTTGCAATTCCGTTTGTCTGTATGTCTGTTTAAACTTAAAATTAAGAGTAGTTTAAGAAAGGGCGAATAGAAAAAAAAATCGATTTTCTCATAATCGGCTCTAACAATTTTAATTAAAATTCGTACGTAGGTGTTGATTAAGAATATAAATAAACTGTCTATTTTCATTTTCCCATGAACATGACTTTTAGGGTACTTTACAGAAGCAGAAACTTCCGTATCTCCGCAACTATTTGAGATACTAAATAACTTTTCATTGCAAAGTTGTAGTACTATTAAAAATAAAATAAAATATATGAAATATAAATTTTTTTAAACCAACAGTTTCTGAGATATTGGCAAATATATTAATACAATTTTGTGATCTTTTGTTGTAAAGAGATACTACTTAAGTTTTAACTCAATAATTTTTCAATGTCATATAGTAATTAAATATAAGTAAGTCTCTCAAAAATGGTATATTGTTTTTCCATAAAACTTTTAGGACAAGTGTTTGTACAACAATGGTCTAACTCAATTTTATACTCAATAGTCAATATTTACATTTTTTATTGGTCAACATTTATAAATGAGGAATTTAATAGCAATGCGATGGCATGAAAATTTGAAATAACTAATAAAATGTCGAGAATTTTAACCTGAAGTTGAAATTTTAATACGAAGTGTTGACTCTTTGTGGACCCAAGAATTATCTTTTTTATAGGTCTAAACATTCAAATGAGGACATTCATTTTATAAAATAAAATTATAAAATTTAATGCTGGACTAAAAAAAAGTTATACAAAGTATAGTTCAATTTATGCTTAGGTTTGCTAGTGTATATTATTTCGTTTCACTATTAAGAGCTTTGGGTAAATATTTCCATTTTTTAACAATAAAGTCCGCGAGGAGTTCCGTACCATTTATTTAACTTTATCCATAGAATGTGGGTAATTAATTTAATGGCATATTTGGAATTCTGGATATATGTGGGCTAAATAATTTACGAAACTGGCCACTGCACCAACTGATTGGTATTAAATCACTGTATTTTAACTTGCAAACAAATAGTATTGAAATTTAAAGCCTTTTAAATGCATGCACTGATGACTAGTAAAAGTATATAAACCTTAATATGTTTATTTTACTGTGCTAGCACTGTACACAAAAAATTGAAGAATAATGAACATGTTATATCAAACAACTTAACAAAACGTTAAGTACATAAATAAATCAAAGATTGTTTTGAAATATTTTTAATACCAGTTAAAAATATATAAAATATTAATAAACTTTGAGAGAAACCCACAACCAATACCTACGCTTTTAATCATATACATTTTCAAACTCGAAAAGGTTCCTTTCCAAACTAATTTGGTCGGTTTATTTAAATACCCCCCTTTTTTCCTCGACCTATCTCATATTCCATACCCCTCATTACGTGTTCCTGTCTCTGTCATTTCATCAATATTCAACCTCGGTCACCAAGAACCGCTATGCTAATATTAGATCAAGGGAGAGGGTTTATTGCCGTTGACCTTAATCAATTTGAAGTGGTCGGCATATTTCTTACGATGGAAAACATAAACTGATCTAGTTGAAATTAAAACATTGATTGAAATATGACCAAAATAGCTTCTATAAAATAAAACATCACTTATAAAAATTAATCCGTGTCAATTAATTTCGTAAAATACAATCTAAATTTATAGTCAACTCGTCATAAAAAAATACCTTTATTGGAGAAACTGCGTATAAAAATTAATGCGAAGTAGTTATTTCTAGTTTATTCTTTTTAACATTGCGGTTATTTAACTGTTTAATTTATAGGGTAGGGACCAGGAGGGTATATTATAGAAAGTGCACTCGTATTTTGTGTTGAGAGGGGTTGGAAATACTACAGCGATACACCATTTGTAGTAGGCCACTCCCATAGAACCCGCACAGGAAATCGAAGCTATCGCAAGCCTGATGACACTCTCGTCACAATTAATATGGGTACGCAGGGTAGCAAAGATAGACATAAGGTCCCTATATTTTTCTTACAACTAACAAACTTGACACAAACTAGCAAAATTGACTGTTGCAGAGCACTTTCGTGGTGTATGCAAGAAAGTATATTTAGTTTAGTTTTAAATTAATGTTTTTATAAAACTCTTTGTACAAAATAAACTTAGTTATTCTATAAAAAAAAATCTAATAAAATAGGACGTACCAACCTATTTTATTTAAACTAACTTTTGACGTCAGTAAAATAATGTATATTTTATACTTGAAAACTCAATTACTAACCTAAGGCATATTCAATAAATTATTTGTATATTGTGGAAAATAGGTCAATATCCGTAACACAAATCTTGTTAAGTAGAAATAACTATATCCTTCATGGACTAAATACAATAGATTAGCTGAGAAAATACATAAATTAAAATTATATACATAGAAACGTATTTAAAACAAACTGATTATTTATTTAATTGATTGCACGGACTGATTCCCGTGGTCAGAGTTCGAACCTCAAACAAGCGTAACGTAGGTTGGTTCATTTTCAAGTTGTTTCTTCCAATCACATTCAGTAAAATGTGTGCACATAATCTCAAAACAAATATTCTCCTCAGTCTGTTACCTTGAGTCACCTAAAGTCAGTACAATACTACAACCTGTTAATAAAACAAATAAACAAATGAAACCATACTAAGTCCGCAAGATTTCTGTATCGACTACAAATAATGATAGGGTTTATTATTAGGTGCAACAGTTCTTAATTTGCATGTTGTATTCTCATATTTTAAACTATAATAGTTACATTATTTCATTTTCAAATACAGTATATTATTTAAGCTACCTATCTTTATAAAATATTTGCTCCATATTAAATTTTAGTCACCATTTTAAATGTTACGTGGGGCTTCACACGAGAAGTCAAGACATGTCCGAATGGAGATTATTTTTATTGACATTCCCTGCTCTCCATCAACCACATTTAAATATGTACAAATACCTTTATGTAGCTTTGACTGGGCTGACTATGATTTAACTAAAGTTCATATTACTACGACTTTGTTTTTTAATACTCCCCCCTCCCCCGCTTACTACTCCTCACCCGAGCAATATGCATATTTACGATAGTAAATTAGGGATAGTGAAAGTATAATTTATATCAAATGTACCTGCTTTTGATAGCAGGGAGAGTGGTAAACCATTTAGTGAAAGCAATCCTTAGTACACCCAGCCTGGATTCAAACCCAGACCGCCCCATCATCGGCAAACCAGACTATCTGAGCCGGATATTTGGTCCAAGTTCCCACCAATGCAGGTGTTTTAAAACCCAACTGCTGACTCAATACATTGATTTGCCCGTTTCGGTGGTCGAATCTTCTAAGGCGTCACTCTTTCAATAGACTGGATTTCTGAAGACGAGTATTGAATCCCGGTCGGGTGTACTGAGGGTAGTTTCTCCTAAATGGTATTCTATTCTCCTTCCACTAAAATGTGCGTACCTTTCCTATATATTCTACCATCATCATTATCATCATCATCACTACCCCATTGGTGTTACTATGTAGGCAGCCCGATCAAGTCGAACGAGTTACAGTATCACATTTTATAACAAATAATCATTATCATTTAATATTTTAAGTCAAGTTAATGATTTTATATAGGTTTGTTTACGTTATATATTTATTGATACACTAATTTTTCATTAATTAATGATCCAAAGGTATCGTGATCTATTTTCAGTCAGGTGTGTTCATTTAGGTGGAGTTGAAGAAAACGTGACCTAAGGTCAGAATGTTTGTATTTTTAATTGAAAAAATACTAATAGGCCTAAATATTATTATTATTAGCACCGCGTCTTACTACCCGTTCGGGTTATACGCACTTACGCTAATGTGTAATGGTAGGGTGATTGTGAGATGAAATGAAGGACCTACAGTTTAACGTGGAATCCGAACCACGGTGGAGACCTGGCATTCCTCACATTCACAAGATGTCTTGTCAGAGGTGAAGGAAGGGTTTGGTAATCAGATAAATCTTTGCTGGGAGTATAGGCCTAAATAAATAACATATTGGTGACCAAGTGGTCCAGGGGTAGGGTGTCAGACTTCTGTGCTGAGGGTCCGGGGTTCAATCCCCGGTCCTGGCACAGATTTATCTGATTATCAAACCCTTCCTTTCACCTCTGACAAGACATCTTGTGAATGTGGGGAATGCCAGGTCTCCACCGTGGTTCGGATTCCACTTTAAACTGTAGGTCCCTCATTTTATCTCACATTCACCCTACCATTGCACATTAGCGTAAGTGCGTACAGCCCGAACGGGTAGTAAGACGCGGTGCTAATAATAATAATAACATATCGCTGCAATATATACGCTTATTTAAATTTTTTACACATATTATTAATTATAATATTTAGCACCACGTCTTACTACCCGTTCGGGTTATACGCTAATTAATTAGGAATTGGGAAGGTTGAATTAAAGGAAGCGAGCCAACATTTGCGTGGAGGGAGAGTGGAAAACCATTATGAAAAACTACCCCCAATTCACCCAACCGAGATTCGAACCTCTATCTCCCCGTCCGCAGCAGTCGAGCTCAACACGACAAGCGCGTTAGCCAACTACGCCACCGAGGCGGGTTTACACATATTAATATAAACTCCGTTCTTGAACATCCGTCATAAACATATTATCATTTGAATATAAGCCTTTAAATTAAGATAAGAAGTAATGTTCAAATTCCATGATGACGTATCTAATGTAGCAATATTAGAATAATTTTTGTCAATTTTTTGTTATAAAAACTGTAAAAATACGGATCGTAACCCACGATTCCTTACACCCGATCTTAGATATATTTCAGATGATGTGTCTATTCCCGATTCGAAGTGGCGTGTTCTCGTCTCGTCAGCCAGGCCCACTTGTTGCCTCCACTGACCGATGGCCAGCAAGGCGCCAAACGAACGGTTCACATTAGTGTCCAACTGCCCATCATTTCTTCTTGATGTACCATACCAAAAATGGTCGATGGTATTTACGTTGCTCTCGCAGATAAAACGACCCCATTACTACTACCTTACAGCTTCCATCAACAAACTCACTTCCAGCTTCTTTTTCCCCCCTCTAGTCTCTATTTTATCCTCTCACTACTTTACCCAACACACACTGAAGGGAAAATACATCGCCTCTACACCTGCCTTTATTATGGATATTAAACTGTAATTACTTCCAGAGGAAGACTCCCACAGGGATCCTTGCGAAAAACTAAAGAGGATAACAGCATGAGCTTTCCAGGGTGAGCCTACCCTTAAGTAATACTACACAAAGTTTGATGACATCACCAGGGCATCAGGTTTTTGCTGAAAATATGGAAGGAAAGTTATCGAGGAAGCGTGTGGATAAATACAAACAATTTAATAACAGGATTAATAAGATACGCGAGAATAATCTTCTATTTATTCAGATTTACTAATTTCTTTAAATAATATGATATACAAACTGAGGTAATTGATAATTTCGCAGAATAATTTAATAGTAATCTATTATAACTCATTGATGTTGGGGTAAAGTGCTATCCTCAGGGCACAACGATCATGGGGTCAAACCCAAAGTAGGTTGACGGATTTTTTTTTTGTTAGTGAAAAGTTTTTTTAGCACAACTACCTTCGGAGGAGAAGTAAAGCCATCGGTCTCGTGTCGATTTTGGAATGCAAAAGATCCCTAGAAGGCATGTGTGACCATACCTTTTCCAGCAAAATTGGTAGGCCGTTTCACGATCACACATAAAAATTCAGTGTGGAAGGCAAAGGGGTAACACCTCACCCCCAGTACATGGGATGTCTACCAAATGATGCAGGCAGCACTAATAAGCCGAAGGGCTGATTGCATGCCAAACACAGGATGGATAGAATCACATTAAACAAACCTTGGGTTGTTGACTTAAGGATACCTTATAAAATTGACCTTTATTATTATAAAGTGTTCTGTCTTAATACAGGTCCATATTCCTTTTGTCAATGAATTTAGACCGCCAATGAACCCTGTTCTCTGCCTCCTCCTTCAGCTTCCCAGGAATTTTTATTTCCAAATCTAATATTTGAACACTCCTTCCCAAGATCTTTCCCTTAACCTTTCCTTATATGATGTCGTGCAGAAGACAGTTCCTCCTAAAGATGTGTCCGGTCCAGTATGGTTTGTAATGAAGAATCACATTCAAATGGTTTTCTTATCATCAACTCTTATTAAGACTTTTTCATTTATCATCCTGTATGTTCAACTGATCTTCTCAAGTCATCCTACATGGCTTTATTAATAATTCGAGTTTTTCGCATCATATATCTAGTTCGTGTTAGATATATCAGCACTTATCTTAAAGCGAGGATGAAAACTCGCCCTCACACTCAAATATCCCAGGCTATGATTGAACCTAGGTCTCTTAAGTTAAAGTTGGGAATGCAAACCATTTCAACAAACCAGCTGATCGATGAGTTATTATAGCTTATATGGCTTGTAAAGTTATTTGTTAACAAATATCAAGATATAGGCCTGCATTATACGTTGTTCATAAATAGTATTGAACAATAAAAGTTGTGTATTACTAGCTACCATCCATCTTGGACAACCATATATTTACACTAACAGGGTGATGATAAAGAATGGAAACGTTCTCCAATTTGCATAAATTTACTTATTTTTATTTATCTTACTACCCATTCGGGTTATACGCTTAAGTACTAATTACTATAATGGGTTATGAATTGGGAAGGTTGAATATAGAGGAAATGAACCCGAATTTGCGTGGAGGTAGTATGAAAAACCATTTAGTAAAACTACTCCCAGTTTACCCAAGTGATATTCGAACCTCGATCTTCCCGTCCTTGGAATTCTGGCTCAATACGAAACTAGCGCTTTGGCTAACTACGCCACCGAGGCGGGTGTATTTGAATAAATGAATAGTGTGAACTCCGTTAGTAAAAACACCCTGAGTAAGTCCAACCAGGATTCAAATCCCAACCTTTCTATCACTAAAAACCGAGAGTATTACAGGAGTGATGCCTTTAACCGTGTGACCATCGATATGGGTAATGGTAACAATAACGCAATAAACTAGCCAATAGCATTTAATTAAGTGCTACTCACTTAACTAATATTAATGACCAAACACGTGTTTTTTAAAAGCGAATATAGGAAAAATAAAATTCATATTTTTACTTATTTGAGTAACTGTTATTTAGGTGATTAAAACAGGATGGTGATAATCTAGTCACATTAAATAAAATTAATTAATTTTCTTTGTCAACTCCCTATGCTATAAAGAATTAATTCAATTTTTTTTAACAAAAGCATTCGTTTAAATATGTAAATATCTAATTACTATTGTTATGGTGTGACTACAGTTATAGTGTGTTGTCATAATGCAAATATTATTGCCAATGTAATTTTGCTGGTAAGTATGTATTAAAATGTCAATAATCTTATGACTATTGAAGGCGCCATTATAATTTTTTTTATAGCGTCTCACTACTAATTCTGTTCAGACGCACAATATTTTAGTCACACTTTAATACGGTAGGGATGAGTTATCTATAATTTGTAAGTGTATTCATATTTATATGAAGAAGTGTTGGAGAAGGAATTAATTTAGGGATACCTGACCAGGATTCTAGCCCTAACCTACCCATAATCGGAAAAACCAGACTATATATATATATATATATATATATGAGATTGACATTTAGACCGTGTGTCCACCGGCAAGTGCTATAAAAATCCAACACAGGTCAAAACCAGATTATGAACGAAAACTAAGATTGATTGTGAATCGTTCATCAACTATTTATAAATTCTATGTTGAGAAAATGGTCAGTTAAAATGAGTATTCCTCAAATATTTCTATAGTTCTGATGATTTTTTTAAAAATCTGTGTGTTTTGTATAGATTGGAAAGAATAGTTATAATTTAAAACCAGATTAGTGAATAAATATGAAGAATGCTTCCTTTTCTTCCTCTTTAAGAAATATAATCAATCTTACCCCAGAGATTTTCCTACGTTCAAGTGGAGAGCAAGTCGTAAGAGATGCCACGGGAATCCCCAACCTATACTCCCTATATTATGGGCATTGATTTCCTATTGATGTTCAATACCCTACTCCACCCTCCGGGGTAAGGGACAAGGGGGCTGTTGTGTCCTCCACAAATTTCCACTATTCTGTCTCATCTCTCATTCCTCAGAGGTGTCGGGCCCCACACCATTTCTCTTCACAATGTCGAATTCCAAATTACCTCGACCCCTAAAAGAGCACGCGTCGCTCGCTTCCTCGCCTTGTAGAACTGCTTGAACTTTTTTTTTGTTCCACTTCTAATGAACGATTCCTCTGAACGTACAGTATTTTCAAATTTGCTCAATTATTCGGTTTCATTATAATACTTGGAAAATAAGTCACAAAAAACTTTTGCCTTGTAATGTTAGATTTTTTTTACGTCCATTACTGTCTCCAGCCTATGGCCTGGGTCAGTTTTTTATTCGCATCATATAGTTTCCACTACTGGCTGGTTAGACCTGTCATAGCTTCATGTATCTTATAATATAACTTAAGACTAGGACAGGCACAACATCCAGTCTCCAGTCTTTAATTCATCACTGTGAAAGGGTAGACCCAATTTTCACCAATGATACATTTTTCGGCCATGCTGGAAATTGAACCCGGGACCCTTAGCTCAGTAGACAGACACGCTACTAACTGAGTTAAGGTGTTGGTGTATTACTATATATTACTTTACATTTAAAAGTGAGTAGCCTATGTTTCATTAATAATTCTTTTCCCCATTTTATAAAATTATGCATGCTTATTAAATAACAAAATTGCCTTAACAGATTTATTCTCATCGCGTTTACCTTTCATCCAAAATATACGTATTTAACTACACTAATGGGGTGGTGATAGTGGTAAACTATTTATGAAAATCCACCCCATTATAACATATAAAGATTCTAAGTTCGGCCCAGCCCATCACCGACCAAAAGGACTAGACGGGTTTGATGACGCTTAGTCCGCGTAACCATCGATGTGGGTAATCGTATTACAAAGTTTTTAAATGTTGAGTGTGTCAACTTGATGATTAATGAAAAAGAGTAGATAATTGTTATCATATTTATAGTAGTAACATTTTAGAAAACATTATAAAAGAATAGTTGAAAGTATAGTATTTATAATAGTGTCACAGAGCCACGCTTTAGTTCAGCAGGTAGCGAGTTTTTTTACTGAGTTAAAAATCTCGGATTCGATTACTGGCATACCGATTGACATGTATAGAGTGAACTCTATATCAAATGAAATGAATCCAATTGATTTAAACGTGTAGTGGACATTAAATGTTGAAAGCAATATAGGATGTTGACAAACAAGTTGCTTAGGAAGATATTTGGTCCAAAAAGGAATTAAGCTACTGGTTATTGGAGGAGGATACATTTGATGAGTTACATACCATGTACTCATCCCAAGACATTGCTAAAGTAGCCAAATATCGCAGGATTTGCAGCGCGAATGGGAAAAATTATAATCGTGTTCAGGGTATTGACTCACAAACACAATGGAAAGAGACCATTGGGACGACATAGACGTAGGTGGGAGAATAACATTAGAACGAACCCGAAAGAGATAAGGTGTAATGAGGTGGACAAAATATAACTAGATCAAGATAAGGATAAGGTGTAGTAAAGTGGACTGGATAGAACTAGCTTTAGATATTATTATTATTATTATTATTATTAGCACCGCGTCTTACTACCTGTTCGGGTTATACGCACTTACGCTAATGTGTAATGGTAGGGTGATCGTGAGATGAAATGAAGGACCTACAATTTAACGTGGAATCCGAACCACGGTGGAGACCTGGCATTCCTCACATTCACAAGATGTCTTGTCAGAGGTGAAGGAAGGGTTTGGTAATCAGATAAATCTTTGCCGGGACCTGGGATTGAACCCCGGCCGCCAGCATAGAAGTCTGACACCTTACCCCTAGACCACCAGGTCACCTAGAGCTTTAGATAGCGATAGGGTGTAATGAGGTGGACTGGATAAAACTATCTCAAGATAGGAATAGGGTGAATGGGGTGGACAGGAGAGTGCTAGCTCAAGATAGTGATAGGTTGTGCAGGTTGGTATTACTTAACCCCCCAAAAAAGCAATGATGATTAACAACTTAATTATTATCTAATCTTTCTCATAATTTGTGTTTATAAAATATAAATCACTTGAAAAATGCATTCTCGTGCTAAAAACAAAATAGGAGCAAAACTCCCTAGAGAGTCCAGAAATAAAAAATATTTTTATCAACACAATAATATTATCTAATTAATCAATTTTAGTGACAGCCAAGTTTTAAAATCCCATAAAATCTAGATTTTAATGAAGATGACAAGAAAGCTGGCCACTTTAAAGACAGCATACATACAAGATGGAATAATGAAAATAAACATAAATTAGCTATAGGTGCACCTGTTTAAAATTAAATAAACAAATATATATTCAAATGTAGATATTTAGAATTTGTCATAGACAGTGATTTTAACTATGTAATCTCAGTTTTAAAAGATTTTATGTAACATTGTCAGGTTGTAAATGAAGTTACTTATCTGACACTTTAAAAATATTACTAGTTCAATTTCTATATATATATTCATGGGCTAAATTGTATAATCTGTATCTGTCACATTTTAAATTATGCATGGCTATCAGATTAAGACTATAAATTGAATTGAAAGATACTTTTTCTTATTTCTCAGAAATTGTGGAAAATACTTTAATAAATATAGTTGCAGGAATATAGAAAACTACATCACAACATTTTGTTTAATTAATCACACATAAAATCGTATTCAATACTTTACTAATCGTTTGTTAAAATAAACCTAAAGATTGAAGTGATATATTTTAAAAGTACAACTTCAGTAACCATTTCTTTGACATTGTAAGTTAATAAGTGGAGATGAAATCGGAACTACCTTCTCTCCTACTCATCATGGCACGTTCAGCATGTATTTTAGTGCGATAAGAAGTTTGGCTACCCCCTCACCACCCTACCCCCTTCCACCCTTTGACAGAACAGGAGGAAAGGATCCCAACCCACTTCCTCGCAATTCCGCGCCACCATGCTCTGCTCGACTGTGCGTTCCATTATTTATGAGCGTGGTGCGTGGCTTGTTTCGTTTGGAGGGGTTGGAGGGAGGAGTAGTTCCCGAGGGATGGACAGGAGATGAGACGTCTTCGGGGACACTGCACGACTCACACACTCACACGTAAACTAACCTCCAAGATGGCCAACCTGGTATGGGAGAAGTGGTGTGGGTTGGAAGTGTACAACTGTATTTTTCAAAACCCACCTCCATTTCTTATATATCCCATTTTACAGGCGCCCTTCTAACATCATTACACTCAAAAAGGGTCATAAGCTGCCCTTAAGCTAATAAAAAACAAAACATTTATGTTATTTTCGAAAGTAGTGCTGTAATGGTTGTTGCGATGATATATATTAATTTAATTTTAGCCTAACATTATCCATGATATCTGTGATTTAAGTTTTAAAATCTCTCTTTAACTTATTGGTGGGTATTACATAATATAGACCAGTTTCATAGTCAGGCTTAATGAGCCTCAAGTGCGGCGCTATACTAAATATAAGATCACAACTACCTAGGCCAGAATGGAATGGGTCAGTTTCATTCCACTTTGGTCTAGGTGGGTGTCGTCTTGTATATATTATGGCCCCACAACTGAGGTGTACTTAGACGGACTATAAACTGCCTTTATGAATATACGTTGTGTTAATAAACATATTTTCTCCTTAGGAGCCTTTGGGTAAAGTACTCGCTTCAGGACCAAATTTTCGTTGGTTAAAACCCAGGTTAGGTCTATGCATTTTAATTGAACGGTAAAAATTCGTACCACAACTACATTTGAAAGGAAATAAACTAAAGTCTTCAGTCTCAAGTCAATTGTGGCATGTAAAAGAACCATGAAAGATATGTGAAAATACCTTTCCCGCAAAATTAGTAGGCTCTTTCACGCTTGCCCATAGAAATTCAGTATGTAAGGGAACAAGAAACACCCACGCCTCTTAAATTCACCTCGTATATAGTATTTATACAAGATGGTGTGGGCAACATTAATCAACCCAAAGGCTAGGTGTATACCCAGCTCCGGATGAATGTAAATCAAACTAACCTTTGAGTTGTTGACTTAAAATTAATAGACAAATGGACATTAATTGGTCCTCTACTTATTTTGACATATTGTCAGAACTTCCAATAATATATGAAAAGAGTTGAATTTATATTTGAAACTACGCATTCATTCAAGATTAAGGATGATGATTGATTTAAAGCTTGAATCGTTTTATTAACGGACCTTAAATTATGGCAAAGTGTATTATTATTATTATTATTATTATTATTAGCACCGCGTCTTACTACCCGTTTGGGTTATACGAACTTACGCTAATGTGCAATGGTAGGGTGAATGTGAGATGAAATGACCTACAGTTTAACGTGGAATCCGAACCATGGTGGAGACCTGGCATTCCTCACATTCACAAGATGTCTTGTCAGAGGTGTAGGAAGGGGTAGAGTGTAGTTTTCCGGAAATTCAAGTTCTTACCTACTTGAACTACCTTACATATAGGCACCATGCGTTGATGTATTTATAGCGCAGGTGGGGGCAGAGTTTTGAAACACTTAGGTGAAAGTGATTGCTGAAACTCGTAGCTTTTGATATTCCAAGCATGTTTAAATTTTGTTTAATTATATTTATTTCTATATAATAAATCAAGTAAAAGGCGTCACAATATGAAATAATAGTTTTTGAAATATGGGATGTTAAAATCGTTATAAAAACAATAATAAAGACATTACATTTATCAGTCTCCTCGAATGGAATGTGTTGAAGAAAAACGAGACAACTGGGTTCAAATAGACAAATAGACAGATATTATATATATATATATATATATATATATTGTAAATTTGTTATTATCCAGAATTGTACTGATTCTTTCTCATATATGAGTAATTAACCAGGGTCTAGGTCACAAGTCAATCAACTCCAATAGTATTAGGTTATTTTTGTACTAAATATAATAATTATGTGTCTATGATTCAATGGTTGAACAGTAATATAAAATACACCTGGTTAAAATGTAACTATTGATAACCTAGCCTAGATTTTGTTGGTCTTTTGAAGATAAAGTAATAGGCTAATGTGAACGGGGTAACATGTAGTTATAAAGTTATGTAAAAATGTAACGACTTTCTAGTGTTAATTTTGCGTTGTACAAAGATTATACATTTTTAACATTATAAAGTGTGAAACCAACACACCTTAGTCTGCCTTAAGGCTTTCGATGTTACTTAACTTTAATTTCACACCTTGAATTTCAGTTCTTTCGGGTTCATGACTTGCTTTGAATTTTTTTATTAGCGATATTTAACATACACTTTCTGAATCGATTGATTATATCAGCTCACGAGAATTCTATGAGCGAGAGGGTAAGGGCTTACCAATTTTTCTAGGAAAGGTATTTTCACATACTCTCTCATGTTCATTTACATGCCACAATTGACATGGAACTGACGGCTTTACTTCCCTTCCAAAGGAAGTTGTGCAACGGATTTTTATCACTCAATAAAAATCCATCGACCCCGGTTGGGTTTGAACCCACTAACATCGAGTATTGAGGCAAGCACTTTACCACATTACCATCGATTCAATCATCAATTAATAAAGAAAATTGGCTGAAACCTTGACAGGTAGTAAGAAGAGGTGCTAGAAAATTTATATATNATATATATATATATATATATATATATATAACTGCCTTATTTAATTTTTCAATAAGTAGTTTTTTAAAGTATGAGACATAATTTGCATTCAAAAATTTCCCCCTAACAGCCTTTAACACAGTTAGGAGTGTTATTATAGCAAGGTTATTTTAAAATTAATCTTAACAACATTTACAAAATTATTTTCTGAAGATAGCAGTTGAACTAGCCTAATATCATTATTTTGTGAACCCAAAATGGATGTAATTCACAAGCTCTAATATAGATTTTAATCATCAGTTTTAATGTTAATTATATTTATTTCCCTTTATAAATTTCATGAGCACTTTGAACACGAGTTTATTTAATCTTATGACTTTTAAACCAAACCTAGGATACAAGCTCCCCCCTCACCCCAATAGACTAATTTTAAGAGCTAAGTATTTACTTAAAATATTTAAATCAGATTATTTATTTTTAATATATATTGATCGTTAAATTATGTTTGAGACAAGGATTTAAAGGCACTATGGATAGTCAAAATTGTAAACTATTATAGAAATAAAGTTAAAACTAATGGCATATTTGCAGTGATTTCTCAGATTATTGAACTAAAATGTATTCTAAACTTTTTATTGGGAAAATATCTCTATAGAAAGCTTTCACTTGACTTTCTGGCTAATAGTTTACTCGTCAAAGGCTATATACTTTATATAGATCTTTTGATGTCTAATTTGAATCAAAATATTTATTTTCCCCTTCAAACCCCGATGAGATCTTTAAAATGACCCTTCTTCCAAATGTATATATTTGTGGCACCAAAACACTCAAGTAAAAATTAGTTATTACATTGAACCAAATAAAAATATTGTATTTATCAATATACAACAATATACAAATCATGGCTTGCATGGCGTTGTACACATAATAATGATTGTACATATGGGCCCTTGCTTGCACAGAGTAAAAAAATTGGAAATTCACTAGGAAATTTGTTTTTTTAAGCTACTATTTTTGTCGACATCCCAGACCCTTAACGTTTAAAATGAGTGAACGTTTATCAAAATCAATTCAACCATTTACTCGCAATTTCACTTACTGGAAAAGGGCTCTTCAAAATATACATAAGAGCAAAGGTAAACATTCAAAGACAAAGAAGAGGAAGGATAAAAATCAACAATGTTGTATATATATATATCATCTATATATCAACAATGTTGTAAATATATATATCAACAATGTTGTATTTATATATATATATATAACACCTGATATCATTGATTTGTTTAATAAATTAACAAATAATTGCTGTAATCTTTCTATTTGTTGCACCATACCACTAAAGTAAGAATTGAGTTGGTATTATTTGCAACCAGAAGAAATATTGTATCTACATACATACACACATGCACGCACAAAAAAGGGTTTCCATGGTGATGTAAGCAAATAACGAATAGCTGAAAATTCTCTGAGAAAGTGAGCCTTTTGTTGGAAACTACCATTTTTCCCAACATCCCAGATCCCTAACCTTTCAAATGAGAGGCCTTTTGTCAAAATCTGTTCAGCCATTTCCTATCAATTTTTACTATCGTAAACGGGGTTATAAATTAGAGTGAGAGAGAGTTATAAAATGAGTTTAAGAAAGAGAGTGTTTGAGAAAAAAATTGAGAGAAGGAGTGTTTGAGATAGAGTAGTTTTAAGATAGATAGAGTGAAATTGAGATAGAAAGAGAGTGAGATGAGATAGAGAGTGAGATTGAGATAGATAGAGTGAGAGTGAATTTGATAAAGTTTGAAATTGGAGTAGTTTGAGAGAGAGGGAGTTTGCGAGAGAATGTCTGAGAGAAATAGAACGCGTTTGTGAGAGCGCGTTCAAGAGATAGAGCGTTTGAGAGAGAGGTTAAGAGCGAGAGTATAATAAAGATAATGTGAGATAAATTGTGTGATAGAGTGTGCATGTGAGGGTATAAAGTGTGTAAGAAAGAGTGATAAAGAGTGAGAGAGAGCATGAGAAAATATTATATTAGAGACAGAGTTATAAAGCGAGAGTGTATGTGTGTGTATGTGAGGGAATAGTATGTGAGTGTGTGTGAGAGAGAGAGTGTGTAAAAATATAAATGTGGTACACAAAACATTACGGTTCTTTGAAATATCATTCCCTCAAAATTAAGTGGTAAAAAGAAAAAATACAAAACTTAATCATTTTATTGTGTTAGTATTTGCAAAAATTAGCCTCAAAATCCATTATTTGAATAAAATGAACATAAAAACCCATTACTTGAAATAAAAAAATGAACACCAAAACTCATATTTAAATAGTTAAAATGGCTATTTTTAAACATTATTTAAGATAATTTTTATCGTTTTTGAGCTTTAATACATACTAAAACATATCTAAACATCATTTCATCATGCGCGAAACCTCACGTAAACATTTTCACGAACTTAACAACTTAATCTTATAAGTTTCTAATTATGATCAATAGTGTTGAATAGAATGTGAATTAACGACAGCAACATTCTAATAAAAAGTATATGTTTCACCAATCTAGGCATCTCAGTTTAGATATGTTATGACCAGCATCCAAAGAGAAAATTGTTATATGTTTGGACCAATAAATAAAGATTGAGTTATTATTTTTTAGCTAAAGAGCTATATTTTATTTAGAGATTTACAGTCATGCAGCAAATACCGGTTTCCATGGTGATTAAACAAAGTATGAACAAGTGAAAATTCTCTGTGAAAATCGGGTTTTAGTGGAAAACTATTATTTTCCCTGACATCCTGGACTCCTAACCATTAAAATGAGTGGTCGTTTGTCAAAATCTGTTCAGTCATTTCCTTGTAGTTTCTATTACCGGAAACGGGCTTATAAAATTATATATAAGGATTAATTTAGGAATTAAAACAGGTATTTAATGAACAGCTAATTTGTTTATATATCAAGTTTTTTCAATCGGTTTATATATTTTGCATTGGTGTGTCCAATATAGTTTCGTCATTATCAACATGATATAAATATTGGCGTCTGAAACTAGTATTTCAAAGGGTGTGAATTCAAACGTTCAAATTCATCATCAGAAGCGTTGCTAGCTATAACTTAAAGCGAGAAAATTGAAATAGTTTTATATCAGCTGAAAATCTCAAATGATATGATACCGAAGCTAACTATGTAAGTCATATAAATAAGTTGCCTTCATAATAATATATTAATTGCACCAACTTTTCATTTTAATGAATAAAATATTTCATTGTTTCTTTTAGGATACTGCGGGTGTCCCAGTTGAACATATTATTGAGGGCTTTGCGTTCCCCCTGTCCCTCCGTTAATGACGCCGATACTGCTGATAACACAAGCAAGCAGGCACGGTAGACACGGCCCCATTTGATCTTCGAGGACACGCTTTCATATTACATGCCATGGTTATTGCAATAATGTAATAGGAATGGCTGAAACAAGTCATATTTCGTAATAAACTGACAGTTGAGTCATCTATCAAATGTTTAGACAGCCCAGGACATCTCGAAACTCGTCGTGGGATGGGGGGGGGGGGGTGGGTGGTAAGGGGAAGGGGGCTTAAAACAAAAGCGATATGTTGGAGCCGCGGACCTTAAATTA
>CABFOW010000067.1:138729-172998 GCA_902141385.1 Timema californicum | reverse complement strand
GGGGGGGGGGGGGGGTTGGTGGAAAGAGGAAGGGGGATTAAAACAAATGCGATATGTTGGAGTCGAGGAACTTAAATTAAGAAAAGTGGCAAGGAAGTTGAAGTGAAAGATAAGAGGCATGATACGGAGGGAGAGTGGGACGTTGGTGAAGAATAGAGGTAGGAAAGAAAACGCAATAAGTGGACAGAGAACAAATTTAGCGCCGTCAAGGGAATATGAAAATGGGGGAGGTAGTTCCTTTATAATGCGGTGCGAGTTTTGTTTGTCTCAGTGGACAATCTAGAGTCTAGACAATGAAGGCCGAGTATGTAGACGGGGAAAAGAAGGATAAATGTGGTGAGATATGTCAAGGGGCTGGCTACCATGTACATTTCCACCATAGCTACCAACCTACTTTCATCACTCTCAAGTCCGCGGGAGACGCACAAACAAGTCTTGTTTAACTTTCAGCACAACTCCGTCGCTATATTTGTTGGAACGAACCTCGGCAGTAAGTACATTTTACTTTGTGAAACAAAGGCCAGATCTGCGATAACGTTTTGGAATAGTTTTTACTTGAATATGTTTGTACTCACGATAGAATAAAACTTTGTTTCACTTCACAACAATTGTATGTTCAAGCTTCATGGTATTTCTAATGAGATATTATTTCTCACAGATGGATATATTTTATTTATTTAAATTTTAATATGTGGTATATTTTTATTTATAAAAGTTAAAATAATGTGTTTTTTAATGTTTAGAAATGTTAACGCTGAGCCAACACACTCAATGTTACATGTTAGCTTTAAATAGGATATTTTAATCTACTAATATAGAATCATTGATTCAATCACAACATTAAAACTTTATAGCTATAAGTTTAAACGCAATATTTTAAGGTTAGATAGAAGTGTACGCGATTAAAGGGCCGTACTTTTTCCATTTTTATGACTAAAATTTTTTTTAGTAAAAAGACTATTGCTTGACTAGATAAATTTAGTTTAAGCCAAGGTATATTGAAATCAAAAATACTCTTTAACATTTTTTATGAGAATCGTAGGAATTTTAAATAAAAAAGAAAAGCCCTAGTCAAATTATACAATACTTATGACAGTTGTTAAATAAATGTTGGTATAAATATATGTATGATATTAAACTAAATATATCTAATAAATTTTTTTTTTAAATTTCGGACAAACAATTCATTTTTCCATAAAAACCTGAAAAAATGCATACCTTAAATTGTGTTCTTTTCCATCCCATCCTAACTTATGTCACATGTTTATGTACACAAACAACACATTTCATAGGTGAATATTAAACCAACTTTCAACACGTTGGCTATTTTGGTTAAGTAATTCAAGTGACTTACTGGAGAATTTGTGCTTCGAAGCTGAGGAATCGTTCATTGATCGAGATGGAATACATTTTAGGATCGACCATTGCAACAATAATGATCTACGTTACGTGAATCGAGCATCGCTTGACCCCAGTCACGTGAATAGCGTCATAATTTTTGCAGCTAGTACAAATCAATCGCATATTTAAACTAATGTTTTACTTATTCTATTAGACATTTGGAACTGAAAAGTTCATTGCCGCACTTTCAAAAGTACGCCACTTATCCCTATCTTGAGATAATTCTATCTAATCCCCCTCAACAGTCCCTATCCCTATCTTGAGCTAGTTTTATCCAGTCCACCTCAATACACCCTATCCCTATCTTGAGCTAGTTATATCCAGACCATTTTATCACACCCTATCTCTATCTTGAGCTAGTTCTATTCAGTCCACCTAAATAAAGCATATATATATCTTGAGCTAGTTATATACAGTCTACCTCATTATATCATATCCATATTTAGCAAGCACTATTCAGTCCCCCACATTACACCCTATCTATATATTGAGCAATTTCTATCCAGTCCACCTCATTACACCCTATCTCTACCTTGAGCTAACTCTATCTAGTATACCTTATTATACCCTATCCCTATCTTTAACAAGTTATATCCAGTTCCCTTCACTAAACTATATCCGTATCATGAACTAGTTACATTCAGTCCCCCTCATTGCGCCCTATCTATATATATATCCAATACAATACAATATCAATACGCCTATTCTAATTATATCCTCCCATCTGCATCTAGATCTTCCCAGTGGTCTCTTCCCGTTGGGTTTGCCCGTCAATACCCTGAATACGGTTATAGATAATCCCATTCACGCTGCATGTTCTGCCCACAGTAATCTACGAGACTTTGCTATCCTAACAAACATTTATTGTGACGAGTATATTTTATATATCCCATCATTATGCAACCTCTTCCACACACCCGTTTATGCATCTCTTTATTTTACCAAATATTTTCTTAATCACCTTGTTTCTGAACCTAATTTTAGTCATATTTTAACAAATTCAAATGTTTTAAATTTATTGTGATACATTTCTACCATTGTTTAAACATCGTATTTACTGTTTACTTATATTTAACTCATATTTCTCGATTAGTTTACTTAGCGTGCTATTTAATTCTTTAAACAAACCCCCCAAAAAATTGAATTATTAAGGTTTTGAAATAGAAAATTTTGATTTACCTATTGTTTAAAACTAACTGTAAGGCATCCGTTTCAACCAATGATAATGACAATTCACTCTTCAAATAGGATTAGTACGTGAGTGGTTAGCAATACCAAGAAAGTTATGACGGTTGACACTGCTATTTGGTATTTATTAGTCGAAGCTTATATCCCAGGTGCTTTAACTACCGGTTGAAACACTAATAACACTAAGTAAATATTACACACTGTTAACCAAACTATTCATGCTTTCATGACAATTTGAACAGTTTAATTGTCCGAGGATTTTTTTTAAATATATGAGTAATCATCACGTAGTGTTCTAATATGTTTCATAATTTATATTGTTTGAAATGTTGTTGAGTGATCTATCCTAAAAATAGAGTATTGGTATAGTTCAAACTATATAGTATTTAAGGAAGTAAAAATGTATTGCCATTTATTAAAATTAACTTCAATTTCTTAAAAGACAAAGGTTCTCGACCTATAATAAATTTATAACCTGTTAACAAATTAAAATATCACAGTATCGCTGCACTAAAATAAATGAACACAACTTCAATTAAAACATTAGATATTTCATATTGCAATAATGGCTCTCATTAATAATATGACTTTTTTTTTCTCAGCTTCATTAAAATTTGTTTGTAAACTCAGAAGAAGCTCGTTTTTTAAGTTTTCTCATTTAAAAGTTAGAAACTTCGACACGTGTTATATACTTCGATGGAATCAAACGGTGTACACGGAAAGAAACTCTAAAAAAAGGAATTGGGGAGGGAAGTAAATCGTACCGTTGAGTCTCGCTCTGCAGTTGGTGAAACAGAAAACATTCGATTTTCTTCTTGTTTGAAAGTGCTGTTCGAATGAAGCTCCCAATGGAATGTACCATAGTCAGGAACCATCAACACCGAATGTTGTGAGTCGCAGTTCTGCCAACTTCTCAAGAAGTTTCACGGCGTGGAGCGAGAGGAAACAGGTGTGTCCCAGACCTGTGCCCTCCATATTTCAACCGGAAAATTGCTTCATTACACGTGAACCTACCATATTTATGCCCCAACGCGCGCCTGAACGTTGGACGTGTTCTATAATATGAAATGTGTCCGCCCGCGTCTCTCGAAATATTCCAACGGTCGGAATAAGGGTTTATAATTTTCGTAAAGGACGAACAGGTGGCCCAGAGTTGAAACCCAGCGAAGAATATTTCTCTCGTGGAGTTAGTTAGGGAATGAGCCGTTAGGTTGAGACGTATGAAGTTATATTATGGGAATATACGACAAAACAGATTGGTGTTTGCTTGGAAACATTTCCCCTGATGAGCGAACGTTTAATTAACTACGTGCAAATTAAATATGTTGAACAGTCTTGGGAAGAATTCAGCTTATACAAATCTAGCATGGCAAGTTTATTGAATGCTTGTGAGGCCAATTAAATCTAAGTGTAATATAATTAAACAAACATGTAGAATAAATAACTGATCTGATATCTCAGAGATGGTTTAAAAAAAATTCTGACGATATTTTTATTAACAATAAGAGAAACAAAGTTGTTATAGTCAGTAATTGAATTTTAGTCTACGTATTATTTTTAAGATTTCGTTGTTTTACAATACTATAGGTATTTTAACAATCCTTTTCATTAAAACATGCTTAACTTTATCAAGTCCACTTATATATTAGTGTCTGATATGTATGAAATTGTATGTGTTTATACATATAATTGAAGGATAAATGTGTCTAACTGTAAGTTAGTTAGACAGTTAGTGTTCAAGTGGTTTAAAAATATATACTATAATCAGGTATTTTTCTGTGTGATGAGCCTTATTATCCATTCATTCAAGCTATTCGTAATCCATGTCAATGAAATAGGAATGAAGACAGTAGAATTGAGAGTAAATGTACCTGCATTTACGTGGATGGAGAATGAAAAACTATTCAAAAAAAACGAAACTCAGAATGCCCGACCAAAATTTGAACCTGGACCTCCCCTTCACCAACCAAGCAGTAAATTGCAAAAATTACCCCTTAAACCATGTGACCATCAAGGAAAGTAATCAAGTCTTAAGGCTGGATCAAAGCATATAGGCAAGACATAAAATAGGATGTCTCAAGTTCACCATAATTATGTCTTAATCTTTGTTATTAATGGTATTATTATTACCCCGTTTTACTACCCGTTCGGGTTATACGCACGTACGTCAATGTGTAATGGTAGGGTGATTGTTAGATGAAATGGAGGACCTACAGTTTAACGTGGGATCCAAACCACGGTGGAGGCCTGGCATTCCACACATTCACAAGTTGTGATTAATACACATCTTGTCAGAGGTGAAGGAATGGTTTGGCAATCAGATAAATATGTGCCGGGACCAAGGATTGAACCTCGAATCCCCAGCACAGGAGTCCGACACCTTACCCCTAGACCGCCAGGTCACCTTAATCTTTATTGAAATCATCGAGCTCAAACAAATGGTCAACACAATTGATCAAAGTACACAATGATCTACTCTTTGTATGAAAAAAAATGTCTACTTAATTCCTAAAGCATATCAATAAAATTAAATTATTTGAATTAATTGTATACATTTGTACTCCGCCATACATATACACAAACGTCTCTGAAATATCCACCTTGCCCTTGACACCAGTCGCTCTACATTCCGTAGCCCATTTCTCACAGCTGTAATTCTCCTCAGACATAACACCCAGTGACTTCCTGACAAATCCACTCCACCGCTAACACCATTTGTTTACCACCAGCGACTCCATGAAATTAAACATTATTTTTAAACAAACTCTCCTTTTCCTACCCATCTTAGACTGACATTCTTTTATAAACGCGTTCTTCGAAAGCAATCTGTTTTGTTTTCTTTTATATTTCTTGTGGCTTATTTATAAACCTCTTCTTCGATGTTACTTAGTTCCTGAATCCCTCCTTGCGCTATAGCATCATTACTCTTACTTGTATTTGTTTTCGTACAGACATCCCCTCTCAACCCCACCGTGTTCTCTTCCCTCCCTCCAAATCTCTATTTATCTCCGCAACCCTCGTAATTCCGGAAGCCGCGGGAGTTCGTTATGGATGTTGGATGCGTTCTATTTACGCCGAATTCTCTCCCCCGCCTTACCTCTCTTCGTGTCCTTAAGTGTAATCCTTATCGACACAACCTTTCCCCCATCTATTTTTTTTCCATTCACATAAAAATAGATAAAACGATGATGCCTCCCTAAGGCACGCCCACTATAGTGCTGATGAATGATATATGGCCGCAAAATTCATATTCATCAAAGTAATGCGTTTAGAAAAAAAAAATTTAACGGAAGAAAATAATTTCACAATCACAAATCATAGATGAGAAATTAAACTATGTTTGTAAATTATGTACTGTGTAACCCAATGTGTGTTTTAGTGAGCTTAAATCGTGTGTTGGAATAATGTTGAGAAAAAAATTCCTGATTATTTTTCTGAACACTTTTTAAATTGGTGTTTCTCAACCTTTTCTTCATCACAGCACATACACTAATATAAACACAACCTCGCAGCACAATAATACGTATAAAATCATTATTTAATAATTATATAGTGACCTGGCGGTCTAGGGGTACGGTATCGGACTTCTGTGCTGGGGTCCGGGGTTCAATCCTCTGTCTCAGTACAGATTTATCTGTTTACCGAACCCTTCCCTTCACCACTGACAAGACATCTTGTGAATTTGGGGAATTCCAGGCCTCCACCGTTGTTCGGATTTCACGTTAAAACTGTAGGTCCTCCCTTTCATCTCACAATCACACACTAGCGTAAGTGCGTGTAACCCGAATGGGTAGTAAGACACGGTGCTAATTATAATAATTATTATTATTATATAATAACCGGTACCGGTGGTATAATGGTCAAATATGTCAATATCGCAATATTATGGATTTCTGGTGACGGGGATATCAAGGTTCAAATATTGACTGAGTGCACAAAGGGTGATTTTCTGGATGAAGTTTATGTGATTTTTTCAAACCCTTTTCATACTAGACTCCGTGAATTCCTTTTATATCTGTATGTTTTGTTCTTGTTTATTCTTATAGTGGACCTATGGGGTGTATATTTATAAAATTTATTAAACACTTTTGAAAAAGTTAAACAAATAAACTCAAAGCCTAAATATCAAGGCGCAACTATATTTATTTCATATAGCATGATAAACCGCTTTAAATTATGTGTGTAACTCTGCTGTAATATATTTCTAATATGAAACAATATATATTTAAAGAAAAAAGATGTAATTAATCCTTTTCATGTGTTCTAGTTTCATGACCAATTTAAATATTCGAGCTCCCTTTCATTCTTGTTAAGTATTTGACATAAATTTAATAAACACGCATGCTGAAAACTAGTTCTATATAATATAATAACACGCTACTAAATACCCAAATACATCACCAAGAAATGTGATATAAGGCCAATAGTTATTAAGGTATTCAGATGATCTCTTTTCAAAAATAGTAAAAACCAGCATCGGTGGTTGCATAGTCTAACGCACCACTATAGTGTTAGATTGGATTGCCAATGTCAAGGTCAGGAGTTGAATCCCAGTCAGGTGTGTTGAGGATGTTTTTACCTAAACAGTTTCTAACTCTCCCTTTATGCAAACGTGGGTACATTTCCTTTATATTTCTACCTTACTCGTCTCCATTTTATTAGCGTAATTAGTGTTTAAGGTTTAACCCAAACGGGTACTAAATCTCGGTGAACCAACTAGTGAAAATAATTAAGTGGCTCATTGGATCAAACGAAAGTGTTCGATTTAAAAATGTATATCAAATTATTCTTTTTATCATTTTTGAGATGAGTAAATTGTTTTTAAACAAGCACATAGTATCATGCGTACCGAAATGAAGGTAATATGCTTTTTCTTTAAATGGCACATAAAAATAAATATGAACAAAATACAATCAATGATAAGTTTTTTATACTATTTGACAAAAAACATATTTTCCCCAGTAATCTTGAATTTAGGCACTAAATAGTTATTAAATGTACATATTATTTACTGAAATATTTAGTAGGCTTATAATTCTTTTCTAGATTACTTCAGTCACAATAATTCCTAATAAAATTTATTTTCCGTGATTTTTCACTATAGTTAGTACCTTTGAAACTAACTGACTATAAAACCTAATTTCTTATAAATAAGCTAAATGTAAAACGGCCTAATACTATACGTTCAGTTCTAGGTGTTTATAGATTGGAGGATGAATTAATATATAAACGGTAGGTATATTTGTCAGCCCCACCTGAAATCGACCGCTATAACAAATTAACAGCGTGGATATATATTAACTTTAATCTCTTTGTTTCTAATTCTAAATATAGAATATAGTTCTTAGTAACTATTTAAATATTTTGGCAATTATTACAATTAATTCGGTCTGATACTTCTCATACCTCTATTATATATTTTAGTTTGAAATTATTTCATAAAATAAGTAAAAATATTTAGTGATAAATAAATATGTTATATACCTATTTCAAAAAGAGATTTTAATTAAATCTACTAAACCACTTATGAAAATAAAATACACTACATACAATGACGAAATGAGATGATGGTATGAAATTTCAAAATATTTTAAAGGCTTTATATTTCAGTTAAGAAATAACTTATTAGCAAATACGATGACATAACCATGAACTAAACTTGTTATAAAATGACACTAATGATGCTTTTTGTCACAACTAAGCCGTTTAACTCTCGTAAATTATTTTTGTGTACTTTGTAATAAAACCTAAGGAAGGAAATCTCGGCTGAGCTCGGATGATCATTGAAGTACGCCAATCAAGTTGATGTCGACGTCGCGTTCCTCTGTTTAATGTCTCACATAAACTGGATGACTGCGACCAAGCCATGAAACGTGGAACTACCCGGAGACAATATGACTTAATAATTTCTTAGGACTACTTTCATGGGTGGGGTTGGGGGAAGGAATAAAAGTCTCAAAAACATTCATAGCTATCATTCTTTTCTTCTTTTTTTTTTTTGCGTTGTGTCTTACTTTTCGTCCAAGCTATCCGTATTTAATTAAAATAATGATATCAGTATTGCGAAAGTAAAATTTAAAGAAATATATCTACATATGCATGGAAGGAGTATGATAAACAGTTGTTTTAATCCTAAATAACCTAAACTCAGCCAGGATTTGAGCCCCATCCACTAAATCACCAGAAAACCCGACTAAGCAAGATGCTTCGTGCCCACCGATACGGGTAATTCACTTTTCCTCACATCACAACTATACTGAATCTATTCCTCTAAGAATTAAATAGATAAATGAGGTGTATTCAAGAATATAACTAATGTTAGTAATATGAAAAATTAAATAATTTAATTTTAAAACAGTATTATACTTATTTACAACAACAAAAAGTATGGAGTTTTTAGTCTATATATGTTATATTTGTTTATTTAACGTAGTAGTGACCACTCATCAAAGCATCATATAATATATTAAATCTAGTAAAATAAAGTGGGTGAATGTGTGATTTAAAAAAAATATCTTTTTCTTTTTTAAAGATATTCATGTCCTAGAACCTTATAATATATAGGGATTAAATAAATTATACAATATATATATATATAACTGTACTAGCTGGGTCAGACTCTCAAACCAAATATGATTGACTCAATCATAGGATAATATTATGATTTAGTAAAAATAATCATAGTAATAGATATAACTGAGATTAAAATGTAAAACTAACCATCATAAACTTTACTTTACGATAACATATATTGTAAGATAAACCATTATAACATGAAAATATATATCTTTCAATTAAATTAAATTTAGTTTAAACATAACACCTGGACAAATGAATGGAACCTGGCACCTTTGCTTAGTGAGGGTCTGATTCCCATGTCTAGATGTAATTTTGCAACTATATTTATTTCATTTAAAGACGTATCAAGTGACAGATGAATCCATAACCCAAGCTAATTTCCACCTTATTGAAATAAAATAGCTTACCTCTTCTGGTTTAGTTGGGATAGAACTGGTTTTTGTTATAGCCCTGATTCAGTGGCTGAAACAAATAGACATTCCACTATCAGCGAAATAATAGCATCGTAATAAATTAAATTATACTATGACACTAGAATAGGTTATTGACAAAATTGATTTATACATTAAAAAATTGGAAACTTAAATGTTAATATTTTACTTATAATGACAAAGGCAAGATTCGGAAAGAGCATCGCAATGATATCTAGTACGTAATTCTGAATTTAATAAATGTTTATCTGCTGAAATTAGTTCAATATCTCCGAACAAACAGTATTACATTTTATGGATTAAGTTAGTATATAATGTCAAGGTAATTTTTTTATTCAAACGGCAAATTAAAGCAAACATCACGAATTGTTGGCAGCTTATTTGCCTTGAAGGAAATCAACTTGTTTAAACAGCCATAAATAATTGCATTAACTATATTTTAATCCTGATTGGATTATAGAGAAACTTAATCTTACTATTTCCAAAACTCTAAATTTTTCAGATTAAAAAAATCTTATTTCTGATTAATAATATTACAATAATTAACGTATTTTTCCTAAAAAAATATGTCATCAATAAAATATTCTTAAACAGATTTAAGACAAGTAAAAAACAATGAAAATTTTTATTTGTCATGTCAAGTACTACCTAGATATAGACCTTAAATAAAATCATTAGAAACATTTTATAAATATTTCGAATCTTCAAAAATTATTCATCTTTAAACTACCCTTAAACGAAACCCCGCAAATATGCATTTTATACAAAATTGATGAGAGATTTTATAAAAGTTACAAATGTTCAAAAATCACTTATTAGTAAACTATCTGTTGTGTATAATAAATAAACATTCTCTTAACTAGGCCTATAATAACAAACACGAGTTTGGTAACTGTTCCGCTTTAAGATTTGTGACGTCACTTCTGTGATGACGTCACCGGGGCGTCTCACGCAACCGTCTTTTTTAGTTCCGGTCTTTATCTCGAGTGGCGAGCAATGTGCTCTTTGTTCTTTAATTGTTTATTATTCTTTCATAAATAAAACTAACAGGTTATGGGTTCAGGACGCTGTATTAACGTTTTGGAAGAAGATAAACATTGACTATTTGTTTTGTTAACGTGATAGGGCAGTGGAAAGCGTAACATAAATATAAGTATCGTTAGCCGCCTGAAATCACATCCATTCATTCAAGATGTCCGGATTCTCGATGCATATAGAAAAGCTGGGAAAGGAAAACTATGATACATGGAGACAACAAATGGAAGCAATTTTAATTAAGAACGACCACTGGGAATACGTTGATGGAACCAATCCTAGGCCTAAAGCGGCTGTAGGTGCTGACGTGGAATCAATTGCTGATACCGCTAGACACGCGGCCACGTGGGACAAAGCTGACCGTAAAGCTAAAGCTGATATTATTTTAGCTGTGAGTCCTACAGAACTTTGTCACATAAGACATTGTGAAACATCGCAAGACGTTTGGCAAAAACTAGAACTAGTTTACCAGTCTAGAGGGCCTGCAAGAAAAGCTACACTTTTGAAAAAACTCTTGTTCACAAAAATGCAAGAAGGAGAAAACATGGCGGATCATCTCACGAATTTTCTCAACACAGTTGACAAACTCAATGAAATGGATATTCGCATTTCTGAAGAATTATTAACCATCGTGTTATTATACAGTGTGCCAGATAGCTACGATAATTTTCGTTGTGCAATCGAAGCTAGAGATGAACTACCGGACACAGAGTCTTTGAAAGTAAAACTTCTAGAAGAATTCAGTGCAAGACAGGACAAGAAAGCAGACTTAAATGGTGCGGGCGCTTTCTATGTAAAATCTTCCATAGGGCGAAGTCTAAATAAAAACAAACCTCCGGATAAAAACTGTGTAGGCCTACCTACAAATCAAAATAATAAAGTTTTTCAGATCCAAGGTCAAAGTGGTGTGCAAAATCAAAATAGGAATTTTAAAGCATCAAAACGGTTATATAAGTGTAACTATTGTAAAAAATTGGGACACAAGGCAGCCGATTGCTGGACAAAAATGGCGAATGAAAAGCAAGTTTCGATGGCATCAGAGCAAACCCATGCAGCAGCAGAAGAGATCGTGACATTGACATCATCTTCAGTGAGCACTCTCTGTGCGAAGTTAACGAGAAGAGATGACGTGTGGTGTGTTGACAGTGGAGCAACAACACACATGTGCCGCGACAAGAATAGTTTTTTGGAACTCACGCCAACCATAAGTCAGAAGGTTAGGTTAGCGGATGACAGAACAACTGACATTGAAGGCATTGGAACTGCAGTAATGAATGTTTCAAATAAAAAGGGCCAATTTGTAAAAGTGAGGTTAGAAAACACTCTTTTTGTACCCACACTTAAGACAAATTTATTTTCAATTTCAAAAACTGTTGAAAAAGGGCGAAGCGTGTGTTTTAATGCAAATGATGCTGAAATTGTCGAAAATGGTGAAGTGTTGTTAACTGCTCGTAAACGTGGAAATTTGTATTTTATCGAACCTTACATGCAAAGTGAGAGTTCGACACATGTAGCTAACGTGAGTAAGGCAGGCAATCTTAGTGAACTTGAAAAGTGGCACAGAAGATATGGACATTTAAATGCGTATGACTTGCAGAAACTCGTTCAGAAAGACATGGTTAGCGGTATGGATTTTAAGAAATCAGAAACATTTTCAACATGTGAAACCTGTATCTTAGGAAAGCAAGTTGCTACGCCTTTTCCAAAAAGGTCTGAGTCGAAGAGTGAAAAATTACTTGAATTAGTGCACTCAGATGTTTGTGGCCCAATGAGAGTGAAATCTCATGGTGGTGCTTCTTATTTTGCAACGTTTATCGATGATAAATCTAACTGGGTAGAAGTTCATTTTCTAAAACATAAAAGTGACGTGAAAAAGGCTTTTGAAACATTCAAAGCATTAGCGGAAAACCGTCACGAAAAGAAAATCAAAACTTTGCGGACAGACAATGGCCTGGAGTACTGCGGAAAAGAGTTCACAGAAGAAATGCGCATCGCAGGGATAAGAAGAGAACATACCGTAGCAGAAACTCCAGAACAGAACGGCAAAGCTGAACGCATGAATCTCACGCTGGTGGGGATGGCAAGATGTATGCTGTTGGAGTCTGGCTTACCAACAAGTTTTTGGGCCGAAGCGATTGCCACAGCTGCTTACATCAGAAACAGATGTCCATCAAAACAGCTGGAAGAACAAACCCCTTATGAAATTTGGTTCGGGCTAAAACCAAAAATAGGACATTTCAAGACGTTTGGTTGCAAGGCATATATGCTGAATAAGGCCCCAAATAAAGGAAAGTTTGACCCAAGATCCAAGGCAGGTATTTTTGTGGGTTACTCTACTGAATCGAAAGCGTATCGAATTTGGGACCCAGAAAAACAAAAAATATTGAGAAGCCGAGATGTAAAATTTTTGGAAAATTTTGAAACTGTCAAAGTTTCGGATGAACAAAAGGAGTGTGCGAACTTTGAACCTTCTTACTTATATGTTGATAACAGTGTGAAAGACCCTATTTCTAATGCTGATGGACATGTAGATAAAGTTCAAGAAAGTGATCCCATTGATCCTGATAGGCCTATTGAAGTCAATGAGAATTACCTCAAATCAGAAAATTTAAGCAAAGACTGCACAGTGATTGAGAATAAGAGGGGGCCTGGTCGACCTAAATTGATTAAAACAGGAAAGCCGGGACGACCAGCAAAACATTTTAATCTGGTTACGCCAAAACCTGAAAGTGCGAGCTTGATGTATGAAGAGGCAGTAAATCCATCTGTACAAGAAGCCTTAGAAGGACCTTATGCAGCTGAGTGGCAGAAATCGATGGAAGCTGAGTTCAACGCTCTGACACACAGCAAGGCCTGGACATTGAAACCACGCCCAAAAGATAAAGCTGTCATTGGTTGTCGGTGGGTACTCAGAACAAAGTATGGGCCAGACGGTAATGTCGAACGCCGGAAAGCTCGGTTGGTAGCGAAGGGCTATAACCAACGCCCAGGGATTGATTTCCATGAAACATTTTCACCTGTTGCAAGACTTAGCTCAATAAGACTAGTTGCTGCCCTAGCAGCTGAGTTAGGCCTTACTTTGTATCAGCTTGATGTTGTAATGGCCTACATAAATGGAGATCTTGACGAACAGATCTATATGGAACAGGCGGACGGTTTCATTACCCCTGGAATGGAGCGTCTAGTTTGTTCACTCGAAAAGTCCATATATGGCCTAAAGCAGTCGGGCCGACAGTGGTTCAAAAAGTTGCACGAGAGACTAGAAATTTTTGGACTCAAACAATTAGATTGTGACAAGTGTGTGTACCACATGAATGATGGTTGTGTGACTCTTATCGTGGTTGTTTATGTAGATGATTTGATCATAGCTACAAACAGTAAAGAAGCCTACACAAGATTGAGAGACGATTTGTCTCAAAACTTCCAAATGAAAGACTTAGGAAAGCTGCACTACTGTCTTGGAATTGAATTCAAACAAGATGAAAATTCAAAGTTGGTCACTATGTCACAGAAATCGTACATAGAAGATGTTCTCAAAAAGTTCGGAATGCAAGACTGCAAACCGGTAAATACCCCATTAGATGGAAACAGCAAATTATCCAAAGCCATGGAGCCATCTACGGAGGAGGAGGCAGAGGAAATGAGCGAAGTTCCGTACCAGCAACTCATCGGTTCTCTGATGTACCTCGCAGTATCTACACGACCAGACATTGCGTATGCGGTGAGCTCTTTGAGCCAGTACAACCTAAACCCCGGAAAAGGACACTGGGTTGCGGCGAAGCGCGTCTTACGATACTTGAAAGGTACGAGCAACCATGGACTAGTCTACAAGAGATCTGGCGCTGAACTGATTGGATACGTGGATGCAGATTGGGGAGGAGCCCTTGATGACAGAAGATCATACACAGGCTACGCCTTTCAAGTGGCAGGCTCTGCCGTGACATGGGAGGCGAGAAAACAATCCACCGTGGCTCTTTCAAGCACTGAAGCAGAGTACATGGCTCTTACGGAAGCAGCAAAAGAGACAGTTTACTTACGAAACCTGTTAAAAGAAATCGGGTTCTTGAGTGTTAATGCAATACCAACTCTTGTTTATTGTGACAATCAAGGAGCAGAAAAGCTCATGCATAATCCTGTGTACCACTCTCGTACCAAACACATTGACATTCGGCATCACTATGTGCGTGAAGTTTTTGAACGAGGCGAAATCAATGTGAAATACATTCCAACAAACAAGATGGTAGCTGATGTGCTCACGAAAGGACTGTTCGGACCAAGCCATCATCAGTGCATACAAGGACTTGGCGTGATAGACATTAATAAAGTTAACACGTGTTTGAGAGGGGGTGTTGTGTATAATAAATAAACATTCTCTTAACTAGGCCTATAATAACAAACACGAGTTTGGTAACTGTTCCGCTTTAAGATTTGTGACGTCACTTCTGTGATGACGTCACCGGGGCGTCTCACGCAACCGTCTTTTTTAGTTCCGGTCTTTATCTCGAGTGGCGAGCAATGTGCTCTTTGTTCTTTAATTGTTTATTATTCTTTCATAAATAAAACTAACACTATCATTAAACCAATTTTTGCCCATAAACCAAGTATAGGATTACAGTGTTATTTGTCTGGTCAAACACTTTCTAGATATCCATTTTAAAACTTTTAGAGCCATTTTTGAAACATTTTGAATTTTAAAAGATCACTAATTAGTAAATTACCCTTAAATTAAGATGGAATGTAGGGGGATGGGAGAAAAAGCCAGTGTTTTTTTTTCAGTTTTTATGGCAAAAAATTTTTGGACAAAAAAAATTCTCCTTTACAAACATAAAATTTAATTTTCTTCACGTGGTGACTTCGAAATTTCTTGAATATCTGTCAAGGATGTCCTGTAATTTAATGACAATTTTTTCTCTTCATTTCTAAAAGTTTCTCATCTAATGCCACCATACTCATGACAGAAATTCAGGAACTGTTTATATCAACAGATGAATAAAATTAAAGTTTTTGTTTTTACTGGAGCAATATTTTATTTATTTTAGCCAAAAACAAAATTGCTTTCCTTTTCTCACGTTAATTTCCATCCCACCTTAAGGATTAGGCTAAAAATACTTTAGATATGGCCATATAACACCTAAATATCAAGTTTGAACAAAATACATTGAACCTATTTGGATCCATGCCCAGGGATGTAGAGACAGACAGAATTGTAAAATCAACTTTTTTTGTTTGGAGGTTGTGATTTATCACCTTTTTGAGGTCGAAAACTTTCTCTATTACAACACTTTGTCTTTATATGAGAAAGTAAAAATACTAGTAGTATCGTAAATTTAAAGTTTTTAAATTATATAAAAAGCTTGCTTCTCGACTTTATTTTTTACTCATATAGTTTTATCACTAACAATATAAAATTAATGTCAATTACATTGCCCAATATAAAATAAGTATGATTGTATCTTATTATAGTTAAAGTTGCAACAGAATAAATTACTATCTTACTATGTTGTTCCATTCTAAAAAGTTGTACTTTCGCAGTTGTAAAAGTAACACCGTAGAAAGCACAAAGAAACTTAGATCGTATGACTTTACGCAAGAAAGGTATATGTATGAGGTTTAGATAGTAATATGATTATACGTTGATATATTTTTTCATCCCTTAATTAATAAGATTGATACTATCTTTGTTGTGAATCACAGCCACTGCCCACTTAGAGGTTAAATATTAATGCATAAATTGAAGTATAAACTCTATGACCATTACTGATTTCAGTTTAAATTCTTTGTGAATTTAATTTAAATTTATAATTTAGAGATATAAGAAATTTTAATTTTATTCTTAATTTTCTCGATGAATATAATATTTTATAGATTTTAAAGTATATACTTTCCAAACAAAATGTTATTTTAGCATAGCACGTAAGATACACTAAATCTGTAACAGTCCCAATTAAATTAATGTCAATAATTCCAAAGTTCTGCCGAAATTGTTAATAGCCCTGTATCGTATCCCTACTGTTACACATGCAGTTTTGCAGCTACAATAGCAAGGATGTATCATGTAGGGCTATTAACAATTCAAACATAAATTTGGAGGTTATTATCTTGGGAACCATCTAACATTGGACATTCATATAGACTTTTTGTGTTGTTTTGAGATCCAATATCCACACTTCAGTAACTTCTTACATAAATGTGAACACCCTGTATGTTATGTATGTATGTATGTATGTATGTATGTATGTATGTATGTATGTATGTATGTATGTATGTATGTATGTATGTATATACATAGATAGATAGATAGATAGATAGATAGATAGATAGATAGATAGATAGTTTGATGGATGGATAAATAGTTAAATGAATAAGAAATGTCTTGGAGGGTGGCCGATTATGCAGAGATTGTTAACACAACCTGTAATGTGTTTCCTTTCACACGATTTCAATTTGACCAATCATCAATAACTCTGCACTCTAAACCTTTCATTGAAAGGAATTTTCCGTCGATACCTGACCAAGAAGTGTACTCTTGAGTGGTGTAACAAGTCACGGGCATCGTTAAAACAATCTATGCTTACCCTGGCAACACTGCACGTCACACGATGGCAATGAGATATGGTAAGTTAATCTATAATAATAAAAGGAAGTGTTTGTCTGTGTATGTATGTGTGTTTGTTTGTTTGTTTGTGGGCGATGCCCAGCCAAATCTATGCCACGTAGAGATCTGAAATTTTTAACAAATGTTGACAGAAGGGGGTCCGAATGCAACTCAAAGCCGGATTTTTAAACTTTAATAAGCTCTTTTATTATGCTATTTTAACAAATTTTTGAAGAAAATACTGTTAATCTGATAATTAAATTCTCGTGGCAAACCGGACACCATGGGGGGGGAGGCTTATATCATTCTTACTCCACAGTGGGTCACGGGCAACGCTGTGCGGGATTGCTCGTTAATTAATACAATTGAGATAGATAGATAGATATAACTGCAAAAATGTTTTGTCTCCAAATAACAGATGGGTGAATGAATATCCCCTAGGTCTAGGGAAAAGGTCGGCAATCTTCTGTGGGCCACGATCGAATTAAACTTATTAAAGGTCCCGCAATCATCCATCGTTTCTTCATTATATTTGTGCATAATCTTTTTTGTCCATACATTTTATATATAATTCTTAGTTTAAATATGTTCTCAAATGATTGTGTTCCAAACTTTTGAGAAGAAAAGGGGTTGTTTATGGAAAAGACTTAAACGTACTCTTATGAAAGGAAATTAATTTGAAAAATATAAGCAAAAATAGAACATTAACTTCGCCATTTAATGGGTTTACATTCAAATTCATATTATAATACATTACATCAAAGTTGATTATAATATTTTATTTAAGAAATAAATACTATATATTTATGATTGATTATATCTATCAAAAAATAGGTTGTACTATAAATGTATGAATACATACGAGCTTAGATAAATCATTTGATGAAACAGTGTTGCGTTAAATCTAAGGTCAAATCTTATTTCTAATTTCCACCAAGGATAATACTTTTTCATTTAAACATACTATTTTCTTAGTTTTGCGTATCTAAATTCCCATATAGGGCCAAAGGGCATAAAAGCGAATTTTAAGAACACAATAGATGTGAAGAAAACCCCGTGGTGTTTATGTTATTTTTGTAGTAGTATTGCATGAATAGTAGTCTATAAACAGTTCAACAGGCGTTACCCAAATATGCACAGCTTTAAGGGTATAGTAGTTGTTCCTTTAACGGCATAAAATAAATGGAACTTGTGGGAAATCACGCTGTTTGTAACGGAGGTAATAAAACCACTCAAATACTTTCTTCAATTTATTTTATGACGCTCCGGTTGTCAAACTAGTATTTTTGCTCCGTATCTTACTATCCATCAAGAATATAAACATTTTAATTACACTGAGTATAAATGAGTAAGATATAATTAGGATAAACGCACCAGCATTTGCGTGAAGGGAGAGTTTAAAACTATTTAGTCAGTACAACAAACCAGGATTCAAACCTCATCACCAGCAAACTTAGACTATATGGACCTGACATTTAAGACTTGTGTTCACTAATGTGAGTAGTTGTCAAGTTAATTAATACTTTCTTTATATTGACATTCATTTTTGGTGGCTGAGATTATAGGAGTAAGAAATATATAATTTAAAGAAATATATAAATTTATACATAAATATAAGTTTAATTACTCATTTGATTTTTAAAGATTATTGCTTTTGACAAGTTATAATTTAAATAAATGTTGGAAAAATTAGACACGAGTACGATTTTGGTTCCAGTTTAGTTTTTACAAACATATTCAAATTAATTCTGCTAATGAATATGAAATTATTTTTAAAGCATTCACATATGACCTGCTTTACTTTGGAAGAGTAAGTTCTAACTTAATATTAGACTATTTTAATTATGAAGCACACTAAAATAGTTCATGACAATAAATATTTTAGTACTTTTTTTTAGCGTCGTGTCTTACTAACTGTTTAGGCTATACGCTTAAGTACTAACTACTCTAATGGACTAGGAATTGGGAAGGTTGAATATAAAGGAGGTGAAGCTGCATTTTCGTGCAGGGAGAGTGGAAAACCATTCAGGGACACCACCTCCCAGTTCACCCGAGTGAGATTCAAACCTCGATCTCCCCATTCTTGGTATTATAGATTAACACAAAATTAGCGTGTTAGCCAACTTTGCCATCGAGGCGGATATTACTTTTTTTAACCATCAAAAATGTTTATCCTATTTTAATCTGGTTATACCTCAAAACAATATGATGATTAAGGATGATTTTTTTACTTATGTTGGCTTATGAATATAAAGAATGAAAGGATATGTTTGAGTATCATTCAGTTAGCTAGAATGGTGTGGCTAGCTTTGACCCGGGAGTTCAACATTTTGCTCTAATTTAGGTCGAACGCCTTACGAGTAAGAATATTTTCCCAGGTTGAGATTTTATAATTCTCTCTTCCAGTAAATGATGATGTTTATTTAAACTAATCCTTCTTCATCCTGTGTCATTACATTATTTAGAGCAACGGATAGCCTTAACAGCCAGTAAATCGTGTATCACTAAGGATGATAGAAAGTTGGTATTTTGTTCTTGATACAAAATCAAATTTTAACAATAGTAAGATTCTGGTAAAATACAATTTTATAGAATCATAAAATATTTTTTCATAGTAAACAGTGACGACATTTTACTATATTATTAGGCCTAATGTTATTTATTTATATAATCTTTCTAAAATGGCAGCTGCAGCACATATGGCTTGATGTACGAATACGTACAAAGTTATTTTAACACCAAGTCTTACTATCCTTTCGAGCTATACACATATTTACTAATCACAATGAGGTTTTATGTATGATAAAATTTGAATTGAAAGTAAATGCACCCACATTTAGGTTGAGGTATAGTGGAAAATCCTGTAAGAAAAACCACCGTCAGTACACCGATTTGAGTCCTCGTCATCGGCAGTTCCATCTATTGTGAAAGTGACGTCTTAGACCATTCAACCACTGGACAAACGGGTTCTGTGAAAGTGGATCTAGTCACTTTTCTAGCTGTTAGATAAGGACATTGCTATGAAAATTGGACTATATGTGAACACTCATAGGCTCTTAAAGTGGGAGTGTAGGGAACGCGAGTTAAGGGCAGTGTTTTTGCAGTTTTTATATCAACACATTTTTTGGCCAAAAATCATAAAATATTTCTCCAGTATAAATGTTAGTTTAATTTTCTTCTTATGGCAACACACCACTTGTTGAATATCTGGCATGAGGATAGCTGCATTAGATGACAAACTTTTAAAAAAAGAGAAAATGTTGTCCTTAAATTCCAGGACCCCTTTGACAGATATTCAACAACTGTTGATATCACTATGTGAAGAAAATTAAACTGTATGTTTCTACTGGAGAATTATTTTATTTATTTTGATCAAAAAATGTTTTGATGCAAGAACTTCAAAAACACTAACCTTTTCTGTTGTCCCCTTCAACCCCACTTTAAAGCCACTACGAACGATGAAACCCCACCCACAAGTGTGAGAGCCCAACAAGGTGCTCCTATAGTTCAGTGTTCCTCCGAGACGTGCGTGAGTGGGAGAGGACGCTGCATAGACTCCGTTCTTTACACGTCCTCAGGGAGGCAGCTAGGGTGCGTGGGCACGCGCCCGGCATATAAACAACATAGACTTGTATCATCCCGAGGGATAGAGACATCTACCCCCTTGGACGGTACTTCAACAATTCACTCGCTACCTGAGGCAACAAGGGACTGGAGGGTGCCATGTTGGGAGGGGAGGAACTGTGGAGAATGATCAACGGCGTTCAAACGAGTCGACCATTATATTATAAACACTTTATTATCTTTGTTATACATAATTTGTATTCTCTTCTTTATTGGTATTTTGGAGACCTTATTATTTTAACATTATCAATGTTATATAAAAATATTCCTATTATAATTTTTTATCACCGCATCTTACTACCTGTTCAGGTTATATGAATGTATGATATATTATTATACTGGGGTATGGATAAGGAATAAAGTATTTTAGAGGTAATTTACCTGCATTTGCGTTGAAGGAGATTGGTAAACAATACAGGCAAAACCATTCTCAGTAGACTCGACCGAGATTTGAAACACTATCTCTCCGCCATCAGCAGGCCAGTTTACACAAAAGTGACGCCTTAGAACATTATGTCAATGAAGTGGGTAAAAAAAGTATTGTATTTATTTTAGTTTAATAAAACCTAAATAGACTTCAATGGTTTTCAGTGGTTTGTATAACAATAAAAATGTAAAAATGTCCCAAACCATTTTTATTAGAACATATAAAACAAATGTGTGTCAATGAAACTAGCACATATGGTCCCTTAACAAATAAAAAAGTAGACCAGGCCAAGATTCTAACTCGGTCTCCCCATTCAACTTTAGTAAGACCAATATCTTAGATAGTGTGACCCCTGGCATAGATTTAATTAATAGAAGGCTTTGAGTTGAATTAATAAAGACAAAGTAGTTCTAGAAAAGCCTAAGTTCAGTTACGTAGCTAAGACCCCGTTAAGATATTTAAAGTTAAGAAATGTTTGAAAATGCTAACTATATTTGTAAGGCTAGTATTGTTAACATAAAGCTGTTTTTCCTGAATTGTAAATAACTCAGGATATATAGCTCACATAAAATTATTTCGTTTAACGACAACATGAAACAGGTTTAACGATGCTCACACAACCTAACACTAAGCCAATTGCGAGGGCGTAGAGATTACATTCTTGTTTCGTAAATGTTGACTGAATACATTTACAAGTGACGACAGTAAACAAAGCAAGATGGGTATCAACACTTAAGAGAAGTAGCAAGTAGTCAGGGAATAGAAACATCCCTTAAGAACATTTGTAAAATAAATGTATAGGAACCGACTTTGAGAAAAGGTCATTGTGGTGATAAATTCCAGAGTTTCCAATCCTTTGCAGTTGCCAACAACACACCAACTATCTAAACTATCTTTATATTTAAAAATAGATAGCTATAAAAAGTATTTATTTGTTGATTAATTCATAGACGTAGTTATAGTAGGTTGTGAATTATCTAAAAGGACTTCTCCTTAGGCGATCCGAATAGACAAAGGTAGGATAAAATAATGGGAACACCGGGAAATTATGTTATACTTCTTTCTAATAAGTTGTTGTTCCACCATTTGCCTTTAATACAGATTCAATTTTTCTTGGATATACACCAAGGATGGGGCCCTATGATCCTTTAGTAAATAAATGGTATGTTACATCGCCCAGACTTTATCTCGCTTTTATCTTCAAATAGACACATTAATTATAAACTCCTAATATTTGTGAATCGAAATAAATAGGTCTAAAAATTGTTGTACAGACATTACACCAATCATTTCATGGCTACCAAATATAAAACCACCTCCCAAAACCCCTCAACAACATTAAAAATCCACATAATTTTAAAAATAAACTTAAATCTTTTTAAATTAAATCAATAGCTTCATGGGACTCTCTTGTCTCCTATTAATATTTTCTATACTTACTATAAATAACATCAATATCAGAATATAATAATATCTTTCAAGAACAAAATATCAAGATAAATTAATTGACTCAATAAATATCGCAATCCACTTTGTTTTCTAAATTTATGTACAACTTAATTTTAAAAAAAAGCAGTATACTACAAACAAACCAATAATTCCTATAAAATTGGTCACTATAACATTATTGAATTATTTAATATATTGCTGTCTGAAAATATAATAAATGAACATTTACTTTTACTTATTAGCCTCTATTATACTAAAATGTCCTAAAATAGCCTACAGGCTTGTATTGTATATATTTCAATGTACTATCACCGTCCGCCATTAAATCACATTGTTAGGTTAGAATTTGTAAGATCTCCCCCAAGAGCTTTGCTCAAGGAGATCAGATATTTCGATTGTTAACTTATAAGTAATTACTTTATAACATTGATATAAAATGGTAAAATATTGTATTGTAAACTTAAATTGTAACGTAAATTGTAATAAAAAATCCCAAATAAAATAATATACACTGTTACTTACATACTATATGGCATTAGGAACTAGGAACACTGTTACAGAGAAATGTAGAAAAGAAAACATCTCTGTCTACCAAAGAGCATAAGAATCAAATTCATTTTCAAAGACCTGAATTAAAAAGTAGATATATTTGATTATAGCTCGGACATTGTTGTTTTATAAAAATGTATTTTAATTAAATGATTTGTATCTGTAATAGTTCTACAATTTAACAATGATAAGTTATTTCGTGTCTCAAATTGTTGCGGAGGAATTATGAAAATTGGAAAAATGCCCTTATGTAAAACACACTCAAAGTCATCCTCATGAGAAAATTAGAATTACCATCTTGTTTATAGTGATAAACAGTGTATGGATATGAAATGTAATCAAAATCGTTAAAGCGAAATTTGAGAGAAACTTGTTTTTCTCTTTTTACCCTTAAGTAAACTATCCTTAAATTTAGGGCTAGATATCAAATTACAACGAGCCCTCAGGGGAGGGGGTTATCTTATGAAACCTCCAGATACAAAGTTTTAGCCCAATCTGTAAAATAGTTTCGGCTCCACCCCAAGGTGCAGACAAACAGACGACAATGCGAAAACAACTTTTTTTTAGGTCATGAAACGTCTACATTTATCAAAATCTAGAGTAAGATTTTCTTGACGATCACAATAATCTCTCTTCAAGGTGTCGAGCGAGCATAAATATAAATGCATCTGTAAATGTATGTGTGTCTAACCAATCTTTCTTGAATTCACTTTATTAATTCATAGCTAAGAATAAGTTTAAAGCTTAAAACAACTTAATATTTACTAAAACAATTTTACAGATTAAAACATCTTAATATTTACTAAAACAATTTTACAGCTATTCTCCACGCTAGTAAACCTGATACTAACAGGGGTGTATATTTAAACCATAAAACTATAGTTTTTTCATTAAAAGAACATTACCAAAAATTTATTTCCCAAGTAAATTCAAACATTAAAAGTGCTTATTCTTAAAAATAAATGAGCAATTTAGAAAACATCCCCTCTTTTTCCTCTACCTTCTGGTTTTCTTAAAACATAAGGTTATTTACCCGCGCATAAAAATGAACAACTAATGTAAACGGGAAGACGAGGAAACTTTCGTAAGGATTATAGCGTGGCCTAATTGAAACCACGCTTTTAGAACGTGGGGGACGCTACATAGGTATTTATGAACGCGCTCTGCTACTTTCCTGTTCACCCCCATATAATATAGGCGTTTAATGGGGAGTTGCGCTCATTACCTGCCACCACTTGGGCTGGCTGTAAGGCTGTAACGGAGATGCTCGCACAAAGTTATCGTGCCCGGAAATGAATACTACAGCCGACACATTAATTCACTGTTTTGTTTGGTTTACATTCTTATTAATATTCATAACTGAATTTCTTAAAATTATTTCTTATCGGTGGTCGCATGGTCTAATGCGTTACTATAATGTCAAACTGGATTGCTGGTGACGGGTAAAAAGGGGTTCGAATCCCAGCCTGGTGTACTGAGGGTATTTTTTCCTAATCTAACTTCAAGTAAGTACTGGTATATTTGTCTAAAAAGGTCTACATTACTCCATTAACCCACCTCGTTGGCGTAGTTTGCTAATGGGATAGTTTTGTGTTAAGCTATACCACCGAGGGCGGGGAGATCGATGTTCGAATCTCACTTGGCTGAACTAGGGGTGGTTTTTCCTAAATGGTTTTCTACTCTTCTTCCAGGCCAATTCGAGTTCACTTTCTCTATATTCAATCTTCCTAATTCTTAACCTATTATAGTAATTCGTACTTAAGCATAAAACCCAAACGCCTAGTAAGACTCAGTGCTCAGTGTATTACCCCATTAGCGAAATTAATGTATGCGTAGGCTTGTATCCTGAATGGGTACTAAGATGCTGCTTCTGTACCGCTAAGTGCCCTTGGTTCAAAACTCGTATAGTGACGTCAAAGTGAGTTTGAGGGGTTTGGGTGTATTCAGGAGGTCATAGACGTGTAAGATGTTTGATAAGCCTTCAGATTTATTTTAATATGGGTTTCTGTATATAAGGCTCTTTCATTGTAGCATGTCAATTATGTAAAATTGACATCTACACCACGAGCCTACATGAAAGTACTAAATTATGATAATTATTATAGCGGAATCCAAAGAAGCCAATTAAAGTTGACATATTTAGGTATAATATGCTTCAACATCTACTTTCCATGACTCGATGGGCTCGGACACCACCACCATGCTTCCGAGAAGAAAATACAAGTGTGTAAAATAACACTCACGAGACGAATCCCTAGAAAAATACTATAGCTGAATCCAAATAAGATAATTAAAGTTGATTTATTTAGTAATAATATCCTTCAAGACTTACTCACCATAAGAGGATGGGCCCGGATACAATCACCATGCTTTCAAGGAAATTACGACGAGTTTGGTGGAGACACCAGCATGGTAAATCTCCCACGCATCATCGTTGCTTTACCCAATAGTTGAAGTGGATGAGACCGGCTTGGAAGCAAAGTCTCTAGCCTAGAGCACTGCTGCCCTTGCGGCGTTTCTGGGGACTTCTGTCTTTTCCTTCTCCCTCTATCTTTATTTTCCTTTCTCCCCTTGTTACAGTATTTCCCAATTACCTGTGTTTACGCTTTATTCCTTTTATTTCTGTTTGGTCAGAGAAATCGTATATAATGAGTGCCGCTCAGATTCACTTATTGTACTTCACCACGTGGTAGGGGAAAGTAGCCTAAATGGCACCACTTTTTAGTAATCACCGTATAAAATCCAAATGACTCATAGGTTAACCAAAATAAATATCACAACATGAATGTAGCTGTTTTGGCTAACGAACTTAATTTTTTCACAATATTATCTTAACCTAAACTATTTATTTTGGCCTTACTTTTAAAGATGTGCAACTGGTGCCATTTAGGCAACCAGTCTCCTAAATCGCACCATGGGTTGCTAAAATCGCACTTACAGTCAAAATACATAGGTTTGAAAAGTAAATATAAGACATTTACTTTAATGGTTAACTAATTATGTATTCCACGAAAAATACACAACAAAAAAATTATTCATCATATCAAAAATGAAAAGTCTATACAAAATTAAAAAAATATAAACCATATTCACAACAAATAAACTTAGTTTTATTAAAGAAAAGGTAAAAGCTGATTGGTTACTCACTACGCATAAAGATTAAATCAGTTTTAACTACTGTCAAATTTTTATAAAACATTTAAAAGTAACATTTTATTAATAAAACAACCCTGAATGTTGAACTAGTAAAACTCATAGGTTTAGTGGGCTAAAAATCTAAAAAATATGTATGCAAATACAAAACAAAAATTGAGCCAATTATAAAGTTGTAAAAAATAAAAATCTATAGGCCGAAAAAAGCCTGACATTAACTTTTAGGCTTGCAATTCTGTGCAACAGTCACATTTAAATCTTTTGATTTTTTTCGAAACACCAGCACATGTTTCATGAGCCCATTTTTTGCATAATTGACATTGCACCATATCCTCCACCATGCCTTCTTCACATATGAAACAATACCAATCTTCAGCAACAAATTCAATCACAGCATTTTCGGTAAATTTTAATTTCTTTTTAGCGGCTGCTGAGTGATTACTATTATTTTCTGGGTGTTTTTGAGCTCTTCTTTGACTTTGTGACGAATTTCCATGTTGATCAGCAGTTGTTTTATTTTTTCTCAGTTTATTGGCTATTTGAAGAGATTTTCTCTCCATAATTTGCTGGAGCTTATTTTTATATGGACTCGAAGTCAAAATCTCAGCTTTTTGGGCACCTTTTATCTGTATTTTCCTTTGTTTGGCTGTTGGGCGTGGCAAAGGGCTTATATCATGGATTGTGACACGAAGACTTTTGGAAGGTTTAGAACTTAGTGATCTTGTAGATGAATTCTTCTCTGGGACAATCGCAAATTCCTCTTCTTGGCACTCTTGCTCATCACCAGGAGGAATAATTATTGGTGTTTCTTCAGGCTCATTCACGTAATTGGCTGGTGAGTGGATGTTGGCTGGAACAAAGTCAGCGTCTGAAAATACATTTCTGTCCACAGGCCAGATTCCAGTGGCTTTGAAACCACTCATTGCATTACTCACGGTGGCTGCTCTGCTGTATGCCTCAGAAAGCAAAGCAGAAACTTGAAACTGAGTGACAGGTGGCTCGTGAGTTCGCAGCCACTTGGAAAGTGCTTCGTCGTAATATGTTTGAAAGGGCTTGAATATTGCCACATCGAGAGGCTGAAGACGATGTGTTGTGTGTCCAGGGAGTTGGAGAAGTAAAACCCCATTTAATCTTGCAAGTTGAATAGCCTCAAAATTCTTTGAGTGTGTAGTGTGTCCATCAAGAACCAACAAAACCTTCTTCTCTACAGAAGGCTTGACGTAATCAATAAAATGCTTCAACCATTTTATGAAGAGCTCCGTGTTAATATAGCCTGTATCTGAAATTTCCACAATACTTCCTGGTGGTGCCCCAAATTTTAATGATGGGTGCATTCTTAGCCTCTTAAATATAATCATCGGAGGCACAAAGTTTCCACTGGCACTTGTACAACAGACGATTGTAGTATTCACCCCTCTCTCACCACTGGAAACAGCACCCACTTGATGTCGTCCTTTCTGTGCTACTATCTTAGGCGATTTCTTTTGTACAGTAGAGAAGCCGGATTCATCAACATTAAAAATGTTCAAGGCGTTTAGTCCATTTTCATCAACAATATTTGTCAACACATCAAAAAATTGAAATACATTTTCTTTGTTAAAACCCCTAGCCCTAGCAATAGACACATTTTCAGGTTGTCTTAGACTGAGTGTAGGATTCCGCTTCATAAAGGCATAATACCATTTTTTTCCCGCGATCTTCTTTTCTTTGTTGAAAGGATTGGGTAGATGAGGATTAGCAATAAGTACTTGAAAAGCTAGCTTCCTAACTTCAGTTATTGTAAGGCCAAACATGCTCTCTTCAAACTTTAAAATGACCTCTACGAGTTCCTTTTCAGCTTCTGAAGGTAAGGCTGTTTGTCTACCATTCACAGCCTTGCTGCTACCACGATTAACCCCCCGATTAACTTTTCCATGAAAATGCCTCAAAAAAGTCTTTTTTGGTATCTCATACTTCCTGCAACATTCATTTAGTTTAATACTCCCTTCTTTAAATTCCATCAGAGCACGGGACATATCTTCTGTACTCCACTTTCCATACACCCTTTTAGCCATTGCAAGAAGATTCTATAACAAAAGAAAATAAAACCCTGTTCAAGTTGCATAAATCGCACCGGTGCTATTTAAGCAACCTAGTAGTGGTGCGATTTCGGAAACCACGCCATTTTATGAACTATTGCCTCCCCAAATTACATGCTTGGACTAAACAAATATTTAACTGCAATAAATGCTTCTTAAAAGTATGCCTAGCAATATTAATAAAAGCAGTATATACATTATTGTCTCACCTGATGCCTGGGTCCTTAGGAAAATGATTAAAATATTACATCAAATTAGCTTATTTTCTTTGAACATTTACAAATCACAAACGAAAACACGGAAAGTCTTCAAACTACTAAAGCATCATGGGAGTGCTGCGTAGTTCAATCTCAAGTCACTAGGTAGAGCATGAATGCATTCGGTTCATTTTTAAAGACAGTGGTGCGATCTAGGAGCTGGTGCGATATTGGCAACTTTCCCCTATCATTGTAGAAGGAATCTCCGCTCTATCATCTACAGAAGTACCAGCTCGCCATGAAGTTTGGATCGTGGGCCTCACCACGTCACCGAGGGAAATCCTCTCCGATCTTCTACGTATCAAGGTGTTATTAATAAGTCCGTCAGACTGGTGGGTCTAGTCTAACAGACTAGAATTTGTGTTCGTGTCCTTCAGCCTTAATGTATATAGTCTTGGGGACTATAATGTTTTTCGTGTCCTTCAGACTTAGTTTGTATAGTCATGATGACTATAATGTTTGTCATATCCTTCAGACTTAGTTTGTATAGTCGAGGCGACTATACCTTTTATCATGTTCTTTTGGTTTAGTTTATATAGTCGAGGTGACTATTTTTCTAGATTTCTTATTTCAGTCAAAGTGACTATATTTTGGTTTTGTATCCTTATGACTTAGTTGGTGTAGTCAAAGTGACTCTAATGTGTTGTCGAGTCTTTCAGACTTCTTATATTAGTCCAAGTGATTAAGATCTCCCTATGTCCATATGACATAGCTTAAATATAGGAGCCTTGAGCTCTTGAGGTAATAAGGACTCAGTCTTAAAGGTTGCCTTTCTCCACAAGTACAGTACTTCCTTTTTAGTCCTTATGACTAGTCTGTTTTCTCATGATGCCCTGGACGTCGTGTTCAGTTGTTTAATATATGTATGGCTACAACCAGGTTGTTAATCCTATTTCTTGGATCCAGTTGGGTCTATGTGTTGAATCATTCTTGTTGGCACGCTTTGCGTGTGGTATTAGCTGGGGTGGGTAAACCGCAGAGCTTCCCTAGTTTCTATAATGGGGTCCGCGCATATAGTGCCTTTACTTTTAGCCCGTCTTTGGCTCCTATTGACTAAGTATTAAAAGTTAGTGTGTTCTAAAGTAATGTTGTACCCCAGGGAATGGATTATTGTATAGATGTACCATTGATTGCTCTGGCAGTACCTATTGGGAAAAGGACCGGCCATAGTACTATTTGGTGTTGACACCTGTTTGCTAGCCAATCTAACAATGTTATTAGCAAACCTTTCTCATACCATTCATTATACAATGAATCTTCAGGACTTTCTTAAGTACCAATCAAGCAACTTATATATATAATAGTAACTCAACACTTATAGGATTTACAGTTAACTTTCATTAGTAATTGGTAATAATTTCACTGTTCTCCCTTTTAGACCCTACTGACAGTAGTCTGGCGCTTTCCCAGCTGTTTTGATAGTGAATAGGCTTTTCCAGGCTACTGGCTTTGACCATGTTGCCTTGGACGCTTAATATTACCCGAGCAACTGCAAGACAATCCTATAGTTTGGACTTGCTATATGTCAACACATCTTGCATTTAACGTAAAGTTTTCCAGGATCCACGATATGTTTCCTGAGCTTATATATTACACGTTCAATTGTCAACCAGCAATAATCTTGTATAACTATTGTAATCTTATATTTCATATATGTTTTTTATAATACATCTATTTATTGTTAACTTAATTATTTGTATTACGTAATGAATTATCCAGAACGACGAAATCGTTACAATCAACGCAATTCGTTACATCATCACATGACATAAATTATATTTTCCATAGCTAGTAAACTTAGCCTAAACGTACAATCCAAATTTATCCCAATTGTCCTTGTTTGTGATCTAGATCGTTGAGCATTCAAGCGTGGATGGACATTTTCCGGAGAATATTGTTCGAATTATGGCTAGGACTGATTTTAAACTTATTGGTGCTAGATCAGGCAAAACATGAATAATTTTCAGTTAAATATAAGTCTGAAGTTGCGGTAATTGATTGTAAAAACAATGATAAATACTATTGGGTTTTAATGTACCGCTTGAATCATGAAACTAAATACAAACATGAGTTTTAAATCGAATCACTGTTGGTTGAGATTGAACAAACCCTCTCTAGGGCAGAGACTTGCGAAGACTTAGCTATTGCTAGACTGCTATATAATCAACCTAAGATTAGATCCACCTTTTGCTAATAATTCTATAAACTCCATAATTGTATCATTTATTTTTTAATAATATTATAAGCATGACTTCACTTAATCCCGTTTTCTCTCTAAATATGTAGTAAGACGAGCCAAGTTTCGGAGTGAGCACACAGCTGGGGTCTCCTTAAGTTTTTTTTCGTAAAGTGTTATTATCTGAGAAAACAAAGTTTGTGCCTCACTAATGGCTGGTATAATAACCCTGTTTCTCGGAGGATGAGCCGTCCGGGGTTATGGGCTCCACTTGTCTTGTTAACTGAGAAAGAGGGGGACGGAGAGTTGATACCGTTATCACAGTAATTATAGGACTGCCGGGAGGAAGTTGGAATGGGGCAGCTATTGCTTACACCTGGTTACAATATTACAACATACCTAGCAAGGTCAAGCTTTCTGCTGCTTCCCTTGTAAGTATGAGGGTAGAAGGGGGTAGGTGGGTTCTACATCAGATTCACAAGGGTAGCATTCCATGTTATCTCCCAACTACTTCGGTCGAGTTGCAACGTTTCTTACTGTTGAATATCAAGTTAGATAAACATGATTCACTTCTAGCTCATTTTCTTATTTATGATAAGGTATTCGGTAAAATATTGTAATTGATAAGAAATACGATGTGAAACTTATTTGAGATTTTTTTTTCAATTGGCCCATAAATTTGAAATGCGGGTTGCTTTGATATATCTTGTGAGTGAATTTGTTTTTAAATATATAAAATAATGTACGCTCGAATTGCGTCTAATTGTTAAAAAAAATTGTTGCAATAGGTCGGTTACACAAATATACAAGTTATACAAATGTGTATGTTTGTGTATTTTATGCGCATGGAAAATTAGTAAAATTTTGTTTTAAAAGGTGTTTCTTAATTTTATTTGAGAACACCAAACATTATTTTCATATTTAATCATGATATTAATTTGTTCTTAGTTAAATTAAATAAAGGAGAAAGTTTATGATCATTGTCCAAATGAATGCACCATTCTCCCAGCAAATAAAGCATGGACTATGTTTGTTTATGAAATATTTGGAGGGTGTAATATTCTTCGGAGATTTATCAATCGTATGTCAACTATGGGAAATCTAAAATATATTAGCTCAACAATATCAGTCAGTAACTGTGTACTTATAAAAAATGTAATCACCGTGTCTTACTACAATTCGAGTTACACACTTATGTACTAACGTAGCTAATTGTTGTACGGATTAGGAAGGTGTAGCCACATCTGCGTAGAGGGAGACTGGAAAACCATTTTAGAAAAAACTCAATACACCTGACCGAGATTTGAACCTCAATCTCCCCGTCATAGGCAGTCTAGTCTACTGTGAGAGTATCGCACTCGACCACGCGGCCACCGAAGCGCGTTACTTATAATTTAAGACTCACACTAAACTACTATTATAAATTATCTAATCAAACTAATTCCATTGTGCTCAGTCCATTGAGTGGTGAGGATACACATTTGTTAAATATATGTAACTAAGATTCCCATCACATTATAATTTGTATAGCCTTTTTATAACTAGGGTTCGTTTTTACGGGTTTGTCTCTGGATTAAACCCAATCTCCCAAAATACGAATAGAAATATTTTCAGGTCAAATGGGAGAATTATTGACCTTAGAATATCAATTATAAATACGGCCATAAAGGTCAAACTTTGCACATTATTGTTTCATTCGCTGTGCAAGACACTGTAATTTGGTTTTTGAATTTTGAATTATAATTTCATTGTAAAAAAAAATTAATTTTAGGGGAACATTTAAGTCTTAATTCACTCGTTGGACTATGGTATTAGCAGTTTATTATCGCACTGACCTTATTGAAGAATTATTCTGATGGAAGGCGATTAAAGGATCGCAATAAATTGTCGAAAATAACGTATTAAAGCTAAACTCATGTAATAATTTAAACATTTCAGTTTATTAAGAAATGCACACAGGCTTCACGTATGTTACCAAAACTATTAATTCAAGATTTATGTAAGATTAGGTACCTCAAAATTACCTGTAACCACAAAAATCTACAAATACGCTTTCATAAAAAATACAAACTCTAAAGGCAAATATCGGCAGCGTTGGCTCTATGGGTAGTTTTACAGAGTTTGAGCTGGGAGGCAAGGATTCGATTCCCAATAAAGTGCACTAATTATAAATTTATTTAGAGGAAAAACTATCATCCTTTTTACTGCGTTTTAAAAATTATTTCCTGGTTGTTATATGTAAGTCGTTGTTAGCTATGCCAATATAGAGAACAAATAAAAACAGTGTTCTCAAATCAAAATTTATGTTTTGATACATAACTGTAAGCACTTGCGTGGCTCTACGTTTAAAAATATTGTTCCGCTATGCGTCATAGCCTCCGCTAAATTACAAGGCTTGTAATAAGGCATCTTAAAGTTGTGTTTTATTTCATATAAAGTGTTTATGATTTTATTGTTCTACAATTTCTACGAAGCTATATTACTTTTCCCCACCCCGGAGCTAGCGGGATGGTAATAAAGTGTGCATCTGGTCGCTGTATTTGATGCCAGTAGGCGCCAACCAGTATACATATTCAGATGAAGGAGACGCTTCTGCTCGAAACTAGGTTTACTCCCACATTACGGGATCGGCGCCCGAAGCCGAGGACCGATAAAATATACCCAGTTTTCAAGGGCGCCAAATAAGAAAGAAGCAATATAAAAAAGGAGTCCCATTGTTTATTCAAACAACGTCACCCAGTTTTCATGTTTTATACGATAACATTGATAAAAACAATAACAACATTGTTTGGCCTTGTGTTATTCAATATCACAAAGAAAACTTGCCCATTGATTAGCGAATCAGTTAAACACCAATCTAAACTATGAATGTAACACTTTTATTGATCCCCCATCTATTTAATATGCTACTAATCATACTGCATGCCTTATTTCCTTTGAAATAGTAATTAAAATACTATTCAGATTTACCGGTTTATGCCAGGAGTTGTACCAAAATACTTTTAATTTGAATATTAAACATATTTAAGAGGTATTTTATTTGCAAACAAACTTATTTAGATCTCTTAAGTTAAGTTACTTACATCTTGGTTAATTATGTTTGACCTTTGTGTCAGAATACATTCCTAAGTTATTCTCTTTAGTAGAGTTTGTTATTTATGTGAATGTTTTACCATACTAGACATTCCCATCACTGTTTTAACTTCACTTTCATGTATTTTTCAAACCGTAGTCTATTTGCTGAAAACGTGTTCTCTCCCTCGGCGAACTGTGGGCTAGATTTATGTTCCCCCAAATCAGGAACTGAGTGCCCCCCCCCCCCCCCCC
>CABFOW010000067.1:125533-138722 GCA_902141385.1 Timema californicum | reverse complement strand
CCCCCGCCTTCCCCCAACCCCATGTTTATCCCCGTGGCGACACGTCACGGCGGCAGTTGTCACTACTAACTCCCGGCGCGGCGGCCGGTACAGTGTGGTCAACTGCGTGTTCGACAGAAAGCCATGGCCGAGGATCTTCTTTACCGCCTCTTCATTTGTATAGAGATAAACAGAACACTTCAAATAGGTGAGCTCAAATGCTAGAAGATCTTTAAGTATGATTGAGGAAATAGGTTAAACTTATCTAAATTATTTAATACACCGTAGTATAAATGTCAAAAAATACTTAAATAACCCATATAGGTGGTCACACGCTCTGAAACTGGATTGCTCCTGATGGCGAGATCGGGGTTCGAATCCCAATAGGATGTACCAAGGGTTTTTTTTCCTCAATGTTTTCCCACTCTCCCTCCACGATAAATTAAGTAGATGTCCTTAAAATGTCTACCTTCCTCATTTATTTTTCACTAGCGTTATTAATGTATGCGTGTAACTCAAACGAGCACTAGGATGCAGTGAAAATAAAACGAGTTACCCACCCACCTAGATGGCGTAGTTGGCTAACGTGCTAGTTTAGTGTTTAGCTTGACTACCGAAGATGGGGAGATTGAGGTTCGAATCTCAGTCGGGTGAACTGGGGATGGGTTTTCCTAAATGGTTTTCCACTCTCCCTCCACGCAAATGCAGGTTCACTTCCTCTAAATTCAACCCTCCCAATTCCTAATACATTAGCGTAATTAGTACGTAAGCTTATGAGCCGAACGGGTAGTAAAATGCGTGCTAAATAAAAATAAATAGAAAACTATTACACTGACTTCCAACACGTGTATCATGTGTCCAAAACAACGTAATTACTTCAATCAAGTAAAAAAGACAATCTGGATACGGTAATCGAACCCAAAACATTTGATTTCCATGGGTCCAGGTTGACAATTTCCCCTTAATTGAATGTGATTCAGCTATAATGATTGATCCTTTGTATAATCATCACGTATCAGTTTGTGATACACATGAATTAATAACGTAATTACTGTTTATTTTGTGGAATAAATACGTTTCTTAAAATATCAATGATTACTAGTGTATCACTCCCATTTTCCATTAATCCCTGATTGCCATCCCCTTTAGGACTTTTACTAATACTGCTGAAAATCTTCTCCTGGTTAGGTTTTGGTCTTATGACGTGGGACGTTGAAGTTGACCCCGTGATCCCTATTCTCCAGCAACACCTATTTTAATTCCCCTGACGTCCATCTACGTCTCCAGCTATACCCTGATTTCGGTAGGAATCTCATTCTGGGAGGCCTGATTTCGTACCAGGATCCTACTGTATAGTATTATTTTGGTAGGATAAACGGTCTTTTAGGAGGGTAGTAGGAATTCTTTTCTGGAAGGCCCTATTTAGTACCAGAATCGTAGTGTATAGTATTAGTTTGTTAGGGCAAAGGCCTTCCATAACGGTAGTATAGAGTTCCTTCCAGGAAATCGTTAGGATTCTGGTATGAAATATGGCCTTACTTAACGGGGCTTCCTATCAAAATAAGAGTATACGTCTGACCAACATGATCCTTAGGTTATGGGCCGTGTGATGGACACCCAGGACAGAGATAAGCGACTTTGATTGACTACGTATAGGACCTATGTTAACCCGCTTTGAGGCTATTTGAACAAACCTCTCGGATTGGAAAAGAGACGTATCAATCCAACAGATCACAACCACTAACATAACTGTAATGTAGGTACTCCTACAGACACAACCGGAACTTGTTGATGATAAAATCTGTGAGCCACTCGCATCCTAATCTAACTTGAACACGAATCCCTGGCGACCCTGAGAGTCCTCACGGTTTAGGATTAAAATCTTGGTAATTTAACGCATGTCAGAATCAGTCCCAAGGTAAATATGTTAGTAATGTATTATGCTTATTTAGTGACATACATACATTTATGCTTTTAAACATTAACGCTTTTAAAACTCGTACAGCTAAGTATATACAGATTTATTTGTGTACACGTGTGAGGGTGATATCATTAATAATTTAAACCTGAATATGACATATATATATTAGTTAAATTTAATACAATCATAGCCTCAGTAGTTTATAATTATTCAAGTACTAAGCTAATAATAATAAACTAGACTAGACTGCCAAGGACGGGGAGATTGAGGTTCGAATCTAGCTCGGGTGAACTGGGGTGGTTTTTAATAAATAGTTTTCCACTCTCCCTCCACGCAAATGAGTGTTAATTTCATTTTAGTTCGACCTTTCCAACTCCTAACCCATTATTGTAATTATTACTTAAGCGTATAAAACGAATGGGTAGTAAGATGCGGTGCTAAAAATAAAGACTAGAAAGTGTTTTTATTTTTATTATCACCGTGTCTACCTGTTCAGGCTATAAGCTTATATTATAATTAATCTAATGGAGTAGGGATGAAGAAGTAATCATTTTAGAGACGAATACCCGCACTTGCGGGGAAGGAGAGTTAAGAAACTATTTTAGGAAAAACCACCCTCAATATATCTTATTCAATCTTCCCATCTTGAGCATGCCAGTCTAACACGAGAGTGACGCCTTAGATCAGTCATGTCAAACTTGCAGCCCTAGAAGTTTAATGACGCATAATATAATGTTCATGTTGCCTCAAATCTGGGACAAATCCACAACACATTTGTAAAATAAACAGTAAAATAGCATTTGTTGGTAAATATATATTTCTTCAACAAATAATTAATCATCCACAACAATATAGCTTTCAAATGTGGTTCCAGAGAACACTCAAAAGAATTCCATACTTATTCTGTTTAATTTTTAGTAGAATTTTCTTTTGTGTGGACGTTGAGATAAAATACAAAATAATGTTAAACTCTGAAAAAGTAAAACATTGAACATTAAGATTCTTTATTCATTTAATCCAGAACTCAAGAATGAGAAACTTTGTTCATTAGAAGAGAAACACCCGGAACAAGCTGACGTTGAGTGGCGGAATAGTAAAGTGAGAAAATTAATACCAAAAGGAAAATAAATATGTCAAAACACAGCTCTAATTATTATAAAGTTATATTATATTGAGTTATAATCAAATTAGAATTTTTTTCATTATCATTGTCAGAAACATAGTAATATTCTGAAACATGTTTATAAAATTTATCTGATAATCTAAAATTATCAAATATTTCTTATAAAATGTTTTTAATTTATTCTATTCTTAAAACAATAGGTGTTATAATATATTAAATATGATCACATAAAGCAAATACATATTTAGAAATATTAAAATAAAGTCATTCATTACATTTAAAAGCGGGAATAAAATGTAGTTGTGGAGATTTATCAAATAAGAAATAGGAAAATGTGACGTTATAGGGTAAAAATTTAAATTGAATATAGATTGAAGTTAAAGAAAATTTCACTTGAACATAAGATTTAAAATATTCCGATTTAAATTCATATCAATAAAACTAAATCTAATAATTATACAACACTATCAACATTTAGCATAGTTTTATATTATTTCAAAATTTAACATTGTTATAATATCATTTGGAATAAACACTAAAAGTCATTAGAATGAGGCAAAACAATATTATCTTAATTCAAAAATAGCTATTGAAATTCAAGAATATAATTTATGTATTTTTTATGTTTAATGTCTTTTTAAACGCGGTATTTGAAAAGCAGATGCAAATTAAGCAGTCAATCTTTATTTTATGATAAATATTACAAACTAGTCAAGCCTAAGAATGAATTTATTATTAAAACCCTATTTATATTTATACAATTAATTGAAGTCTAACAAAAGACTGAAATTCGTTGAAGTTTGTTTGCACAAACAAATATCATAGTTATAGTTGTCAAATGAATACGGAGCTACAAACGATTAAATTCGTTTTATGACGGCGATAACATCCTTATTGCTCTTTCCATATGAAACATTTGCCTTTATCTCCAAGAGCTGTTAGGAGGGTAAAGGATAGGAGATTGGGGAAAGGAGGAAGGGATTGCAGAGAGTAGTAGGAGGTAGAACATAAGGATCACAAATAAAAAATGTAACGACAGAGAGAACAATTCTAAATGAAAACTTTTGAGGTTTTATATAGAATAGTAGCCTCGCATGGAAGATAAAAAAAAAAGCATGGTGCATTTTTATAGAAATAGGATATAAAAGTTTCATATGTTGTAAAACCTAGGGACGAGGGGGCGTTTCGAAAAGCCTTCGGCCTATGAATGTTCTCTATAAACACCCAAGTCAACATCTGATTTGATTGACAGCAAACTTATTTTAAGGAAAGGACTATTGAAAAGAAACATATATTTTGAATGCTTATTTAAATAAAACGTTACGTTTAAAAAAGTTTAAGACACTAAAAAATACTCTTTCACACACAAAATAAGCTAGTTTGTTGAGTTTGTAGATAAACTATATCTTAAATTTCTATTAATAATATCAATAATCTCATCTCTTTTATATATTTACTTATTTTGATCCTAAAATATGTTTATATGCATCAATTTTAATGAAATGGGTGTCAATCCTGGAATTTCACCAGGTATAACTTAAAAAAAGTTTGATTTCTTTGCACTGGTTGTGAGCTTTTAACATGAAGATTCTTTCATAGGGATTCTGGTATACGTAGTGAAACTTTTACCGTGACTATTAAGCCTTAGTAAAAAAGCTTATTATACCTAAGTTACTCTCCTAAAAAGGTATGATGATACACATAAACAATAATAAATACTTATTGAACAGATATAATGTAATAATTATTCAGTACAAAAAATCTAACTAAAACCCCTGCCTTGGATTCCCCACATTTTCTTAAAGTTCAACAATTAGAGAGAGATACCATAAGGTACTCTTGAAACTAAGAAAAAAGTTTTGTTACAAAAATATATTTGAACATTGCTTGTACAATATGAAAATACCAACATAAAATGAAATAATAATTAAAAGTTAGATTTCAGCGAGATAATTGAACATGAAAAGTCGAAAATCAATTAGGTAAGACTTGAAATATTTCCTTGGTGGAAATACCGCTGGACTTGGTTTTTTAAACTGCTTTATGGATCACTGACTTACTTTAAACACACTGCCAGGTTAGTTGAGTGACTTTGTTGCATTTTTTAAAATTATATTTTAGAAGAAATTTCAGAGCTTTGGCTGATGTTGTCAAAGAACACCGTGGATCTATTATTATTGTTTTAATTCTAAAAATTAAAAGTTTTCTGTTCTAAATATAGGGCATAGAAAAAAAATTAGTATCTGTAAAAATTATTTGATTTTATGACAAAAATCATGTAAATAATTAAACTGTTACGCTTAAAAATAAAAATATAGTGATACATCTTTTGAAGCTTTATTTTCATAAATAAAATTTGAGTTCAATCTTATTCACGTATTAACTACCAGTGGAATTGGTGCCAGCTTACTTGTTTCCGCTAACCACTACTACGATAGTTTTTAAGTTGTCAAAATCTTGAATATTGGAAAGAATTGTCTAAAATAAATTATTTAAATTAATTATGTGTGAAATAACATTATGATAAATATGTAAATCAATAAGAAAAAATATATGTCCCATTCAACAAATCATTCAAATTGTCACTCAAATTTAGAATCAAACCATATTTCTTAGAATGTTTAGACGGTGTCTTGAAATGTGTTTATGTGTAATCATTTAAACGTCTAGAACTGTTATAAAAATTTCATCTATCAAAGAAAGAATCTTCCCCTTTGTGGAGTTGAAGTATCTTAAATAATTTTTTTTTCCTACTCCTCCTTTTTCTCCCACAAAAAATAAGGCTACGCCACCACTGACTTATTGTGAATGTACTACACTCCATTTACCCTGCAAGGATGCAATATTACTTCTCATGTCCCCATTATGATGCTGCTTATAAGATAGGGCCAAATTATAATTCATCAAGGTGGGACTTTTCAGGGTAAATGGAGAATTCATTCACAATAAATCATAATATAGAGCAATTTTGGTTATAAATTTACTTTATTGGGTTTAATTTAGACATTGTATTGCCGTTTTAATTTCTCGTTGAATAAATCAATTTATATCATGTATACTTCATATTCATGATTAATTGTATCATATTTTAGTGGCTCGTTTTTGCAATTTGAATAAAAAAACGTTTTTAAACAAAATAGACTAACATTCAATACTTACTTACTTGGCTAATATCAAACTAATTGGAGAAATATAATCTATAGGTTCTCCGTACATTATACTGTCTTAAATAATATTAACCATGAAAGTAAATAATTGAATAGCTATTAGACTATCTATGCTCATATTTTGTTAGTAAAAAGTCGTTAAAATAATGTTAATGTAACCATGAGACATGTAAAGATGACTTTCAAAATTTAACCAAGCGTAATTTAGTTAAGTAAAGCACATTCTTGCACGCACAGTACCTTATTATTAACACTTACCTATATAGTTTCCAAAATTAGTTTATATCATAATTTATATAAAAAGGGAAAATACTTAATAACAGGTTGGTTTTTGTGGTTGAATTTCCATATACGTTCTATCAATCCAAGCAAGAATAACATTTCCTTCAAAATCCTATTCCCTTGCACCGTATTTCAGACTGAGTGGTCACGGTTTCCTTAGCCTTATCAAAGAAAAAGAATTTCTAAAAATCAATAATCGTCGCTTTAGTTATTTCCATTCCATTTCTATCAAAACGATAATATTCAAGCAGGTACTGAGTGAGCGGAAATGGAAAGGAATAAAAATACATCGGTCGGAACTGCATGGATTCCAGCTTAACGTTACGAGAAAGAAAGTTTTGGGCTTCACTTTTATTTCTTTGGGGTAGTGGTATGTCAATTTCTCTCTTAGCAGCAGTAAGTATTTTATGTTAAAAATAAAACAGGAGAAACCGAAAAAACTAGAAACACCATTTTCAATTCCCGGATCTTAACTATGAATCTCGATGTTCAAGTCAAAGTTACAGCACTTAACGAAGTTTTCTCTCATCCTCTTTTAAGCGAAAATTGGTGTATTTCTTTATAAATAAATATATTAATCTGGCTACATGGTAAACAAATTAATCCCCCTTTGAATAAATTAGGAGCTCTTTGCACAGTAGGTAAATACACATATTAAATAAAACTGAGTGTTTGGGAGCCGTGTCAAGGGTCTGGTTTCTTATTTCGACTAAACTCCTGATATAATAAAATAACAAGCATTTCAGGTCAAGAGGAGGATTGGCTGACCTCAGAATCTCTATTATATACGGCACAAAGACTTGTCAAGGCTACCTTACCTTAGAGAGGAGAATTGAGAAATATCCGGGGGAATAAAACGTACAGTGACCCATCAGACCATCTAGTTGGATGTGATAAGCCCCAAATAATTTTTATTATCAAAATATAATAATTTTTTAGATTAAAAAACTATTTAAAATTAGTGCATCAGTCTTAAAGTGAATAATTAAGTATGCATTAAGGATATAACTATATAATATTATAGTTTCCAAAACATGTATCAAATAGCGTTTGTGTTTGAAATCCAATTTGTTGCACCAACTTAGTTGTGCATTCTACACATTCCCGCGTGGGTGTTTATCTCAGTGCTCCCAGAAGCTGTATTTTCTCAACAGGAGCCACCTAAAGACGCCCAACTATATCTTTCGGAACAAGGCGGACCAACCAAAGAACAGAGCTATAGGGGAAATCACCTAGGGACCTTGCCCGTGATTATTCTAGCGTGTAGAATCGTATTCGAGACCAGCTCATCTCCCATAGGACGAGGAAAGATGGGGTTAACTTCTTGAATGAACTGAGGTGGGGGTATGGGGATAAGAAATAGTCGACCCTTCAGGATCAGCACAATACCACATTCAATGACCGGGTAAGAAACTGCAAATACAGCAGCTGAGAATTAATGGTGGACGTTACTTGATTCTATTGAGTTGGGATAGTATGGGACGTGAGTAAAGACCGGTGTTTTTGCAGTTTCTATAGCAAAACTTTATTTTTGTAAAAATAAATAAAATATTCATCCAGTAGAAACATAGAGTATAGTTTTCTCCACAAGATGATATCAACGGTTCTTGAATAGTTGTCATAATCACAGCGGCATCAGATGAGACACTTTTTCAACTAAGAGAAAAAGTTATCATTAAATTTCAGGACACCCTTGACAAATATATGTTTCTACTGAAGAAATATTTTATTTATTTTAGACAAAATAAAAGTATTGCTATGAAAGCTGCCGAAACACTGCCCATTTTCTCGCGCTCACTACACACCCACCTTAAGCATCTTTGCGTCCACCGATGAAATTAGGGTATTTGAAGCGAAGAATTTTCTAAACGTAGAGCTATAACATACCCTATTTACAAACTAGCTTAAAATTAACAAGACCACGTATTCTGGACTGTATAAAATGAAGTATTTGGTTAAGATATGAGAGCAGCATTGCCTTGGATCGAATCAGACACACATTTAACTGTAGTTGGCCTCACTTTTCCCCAAGTCACGGGAATAGATATGCAACCATTTTATATTAACACTGTTTAGAAGTACCTGAGTGACCTAAGTGAACTTGCACATTTTTAACATGATTTGTATCACAAAAATTAAATGCAGGTTAAACATTGAGCTATGTTTATGAATTCTACTAAAAAAACTATATATTTTTAATAATGTACCTGAACGATCCCAACTTTAATCCATTGTTTTAGTAGGAAATGCGATAGTTAGATACAAAACACCAACATGAACAAATTTTTCTAGCAAAGCATACAAATTTAATGAAATAAATATCTTAGATAAAACCAATTATAGAGATTTATAAGTGGTTAAATGCAGAATGCAATTCATGTGAAAATGTGAATTGAAAAAGGAAGTATACTTGTCTTATCAATATCTTTACTTGATGTTTATTATCAAATATTGAAACCTTCTTAAATTGTATACTAATATAAACTCCCTGACATATATATTTTTAAATATATAGAAGATGATACCCTAAATGTTATAAATAATATAAAGCCTAATATTTAAAGAGTGACTTTGTTTTTTTAAAAGAAAAATACCACAGGAATCACCAATTTTCTTATTCGATAATTCAAGGAAAAGGAGTTCGTGTGTATGTGTCATATAATATATTAAAGTAAAAGCAATCGTTTGGTAACCCATTCAACTAGAGAATACATCAGCATAAAAACGTCACAGAATATACTTATAGTCCTGTTGTAAAATATGTTTTGGAGTCATATTAGGGGAAACGCTAAATTTTCTCGAAAGGAAACCAATAAATACTCCTCATCTTAAGCAAGAAAGTTCAATAAAATTACAGATTTATTGTTTGAAGTATTTTTACATCGCTTATCACTACTCCTTCAAAAAAAAAGCATAATAATTATGCCAATGTAGTAGAAATAAATAAGGTAGAATTTTTGAGGTAATGTACCAAAATTATTGTGAAAGGATATTGGTAAACCATTTAGGAAAAAAAATCCTCATCACACCCTACTGGGGTTCGAACCTCTATCACACCATCTCACCACTATTTTGTTGGAAATCCAGCCTAACATGAGAGTGACGCGTTAGAACATGAGACCACCGATGTGAGTATAGCTGTAATTAGGTGCAGTTGGAAAGGATACAAAGGTAAGTAATACAGTTTTGTGGATAATTAAGAATTAAATACCTACAATTATGACCGAGGGTTATATATAAGGCATTAGACTCGCCTTGAGGATGGTTGTGATACCTGAAGAGTTTGGTGTTTCAGTCCTTGCTGATTTAACTGAAGTAGATCTATCCACGAGGCTTTACCATCTTCTTTAATCGGATGCACTTAATACAAATTACTCTACTCGTGCCTACCCATTAGATTAAGTCGTTAATAACTCTTGTGCTAAGAGCACAACCTAATAAAAAGTGTGTATAATTTAATATATATTATATCATATCATATATTTCTTCTTCTTCAAAAATATTAAGCTTTGAAGTAACCGTTTGTACTTATCTGAAACAATCTATGTAGAATTTTTCACCTCAAATGCAAAGTTATGTTTTCAATATTCTGCTAATGGAGTAATTGCGGACGTATTTGAGCTCCTGTTCCCGAGTACATATGTTTGTGAGTTATAAATAGCCCCACCCTCTCCCTTTCAGCCCAATATAGAAGTAATTTCACCATGGCTTGCATGTAGTCCCACTAATGGCAGTATGATGTAGTGTGTTGGCAAGTACTTTATTTCGCTCAGGGCCAGATGGGAACAAATAACGCTGGACAAACACACTGTGGAGCGGGTACAAATATGGGCACAGAGAGAGGCGGAGAAAGAACAAACATGTAATGTTGTAAGAGGAGGTGGAAAATGGGAAGATACACGTTGAGAGGAAGCTGGTAAGACAAAGGAAGAGAGAGGCTAAAATAGCAGATGACCAAGAGGAAAAGTAATATTTCGGTTATAGGACCATTTAAAAAATACAAACAATTTTATTTTTTTGCAGTCAGTAATGATAGCATTTTATTATTGACTGAGTTGAGCGATTATGAATATAATGTATTATTGAGCATAGTAATAATTTGCTTTCTGTCTTAACTTTATTACCAAAGGAAAATATCAACTTTAAATCCAAGGAGAAATTATTATAGATGATATCTCAACCTGAAATCCCAAGAGAAATTTTAACGTGGGGATTTATTGAACGTGAATTAAGTGAAGTATTTATATATCTTTATAAAAAATCATTTATTTGGCCCAGATAATTAAAATATGCCATCAGTAGAAAAGAAACATAGAGTTTAATTGTCTTTACATGGTGAGATCAAAAGTCTTAAATATCGGTCAAGAGTGTCCTGGAATTCAATGACAACTTTTTCTCTTAATTTAAAAAGTTTCTCATCTAATGTGGCTATGCTCATGACAGATATTCAACAAATGTTGATATCAACACGTGAAGAAAGTTAAACTACTAGAGAAATATTTGATTTTTTTTTCAGATATATGTTTTACTGTAAATCTTCACTGAATTGAAGTAACAATAATTACATCACATAATTCTTAACACGATGCACTTAGTGTTTTTTGAATGGAGGTAGCAAGTCTATAGAACTGCGAGTATTAGGGCCTATTTTTTATAGGTATTAATAATAATATATCAAAAGTGACAACTAAAGATAATATGACTTGTGCAAAGCTCGATATCGTAGCTGTTTTAGCTATCATATGTTCTTACTATGAAAATTAGACTGTTGGTATAAAGACAGACAGTGAATTTACGTCGATAAAGACAATCGCATCAGAAAGGAAGCTGAAGAGAATTGGCCTAATAATAAGAGAACGAGCATTTTTGAAATAAATAAATAAGAATTTTTTTAAAAGGGGGCTATTTGAGAAGAGAATGAAAACAGGGACAGCAAGAGTTAGAAGAGAGTTTTTGTTATTTTTATTTGGCCGGAAAAAATATTAGTTCCAAATAAATCTTTCTCCTCTTAAATTTTTTGGACATTATGCCATATATTTGAAATTAATATGTCAATGTTTTATGAATATATATACACTTTTCTCCTGTGTTTTTATAGGCTGAAACATTTTATATAATTATGTTTGGACAGATATTATCTTTAGAACAATTTTTGAATAAATATACATATTAGATGTAAGCCCTGATTGTCAAAATGAGCTTTAGGTAAGGGTAGATAGTAAAGACCAACTAATAGATCATAGTTGGCCTAAAAATTGTTATACCATTACACACTATTTTTGACTCCTTTTATTTAAATCAGTGAGTCGTGAAAACATAATAGCAGAATAAATACCACGATAACCCTTTTCCCTAGGTCAGAGGCATAGCTAGGCAGTAAAAGGCCTGTGGAAAAGTTTTCATGCTTCCCCTTCCTTCCCCCCAAGTAAAGAAAGCTCCCTATCCCAAGAAAATAAAGTTTCCCCCCTCCAAAATCAAAAAATAGTATGTGTAATTGTGATTATAATGAATTATGTTGGTATTTATTATTGGAATTCTTTTGTAAATTACGAAATACAGGTCTACATTTTATAAAACATTTGTTTAATAAAATTGCTACTTAAATGTGGAAACTAACCATGTATATGTAAAAAAACTGATCTGAATTGAATAAGACTATATTAATAAATATTATAAACGAAATTATAATCAACATTAACACTTATAGAACCCGATTAGGTGTACACATAATCTAATGCGCTAGTATCATGTTGGACTAGACTGCCGAAGATGGGGATTAATCCCAGTCGGGTGCACTGAATATGTTTTTCCTAAATGGTTTTCCACTCTCCCTTCACGCAAATGAGGGTTCACTTCCTCTAAATTAAGGCTTCATAGTTCCTAACTCATTAGTGTAATTAGTACATAAGCGTATAACCTGAACAAGTAGTAAGACGTGGTGCTAAAAAATTTATGGAGGCTAAACAAATATATATCGACATTTAAATTAATTTTGGGCAGATGTCCCTGCGTGGTGGTCCCCATTTGAGTGTGAATCTGCGGCATTTTTCCATCTACGCCACCCTATAGTTACGACACTGACACAGGATCAATATCCCATGTTGCCACTATTTTCTTATTGACAAATTCCCTCTGTTTTCCAGGTTCCTCAAAAGTAATGTAAATTTTATTAGGAGACTGAAAAAAAACTATAAATAAAATTTGTATAATAATCCCTAATTTATCAGACATAAATTTGAACCCCAACTTCACCTTCAACAATCACTTTATGAAACGGCAATCATGAAGTTGAGCACGATTATATTGAATTCATTAGTATCTTTTAGGATCCAGGATCTCCCTTAAGCCAAGAAACTATCAAACACTACTAAAGTAGCCCCATGACTTCTTTGGTGCTGACTGATAGCTGACGGCTTTGAAAATTTACCAGACCAAATTATGTATCCCTACATCGAATCATATGATCTGCAAAAATATGTGTTTAGCAGCTGTCGCTTCTGACAATCAATATTTAGGTATTATAACTAAATGTTTACTGTAGAAGTCAGCTGTAAGCTGTCAGCACCAAAGAATCCGTGGGGCTACTGTAGACATAATCTTACAAAGAAATACGAGTCTCAATGACCTCTTCGGGAAGCTCTTTTGAAAGGGTGATTCAGTTTAGCAAGAAAGGTGACCTGGCGGTCTAGGGGTAAGGTGTCAGACTTCTGTGCTGGG
>CABFOW010000067.1:43288-122433 GCA_902141385.1 Timema californicum | reverse complement strand
ATATACACGTGTGCTGGTCACAAGGTGTATGGTTGAAAGGATGGATTGACTTCATCTACACCTTATATACACGTGTGCTGGTCACAAGGTGTATGGTTGAAAGGATGGAATGACTTCATCTACACCTTATTTACACGTGTGCTGGTCACAAGGTGTATGGTTGAAAGGATGGATTGACTTCATCTACACCTTATATACACGTGTGTTGGTCACTAGGTGTATGGTTGTAAGGATGGATTGACTTCATCTAAACCTGATATACACGTGTGCTGGTCACAAGGTGTATGGTTGAAAGGATGGAATGACTTCATCTACACCTTATTTACACGTGTGCTGGTCACAAGGTGTATGGTTGAAAGGATGGAATGACTTCATCTACTCCTTATTTACACGTGTGTTGGTCACTAGGTGTATGGTTGAAAGGATGGAATGACTTCATCTACACCTTATATACACGTGTGCTGGTCACAACGTGTGCTGTGAAAAGGACATCATCTCTATAATGACAGTCTTATGGACACAAAGCATGATTAAATAAAAATAAACACAATATGACAACAACAAATATTTTTATAGTCTTAGTTCAGTACTGCCTAAAAGTAAATTGAGCCATACAACTTATAGAGGATAACGTTGTTTGAATAAGAAACTGCAACCACATTGGTAATGATAAAAATTACCCTAAAATTATCTTAATGGGGTATTATTATCTCTGCTTCATAACTCACACTAGCCCTGAAGATTTTATTTTGTAATATTGTACCTTATTTTAATCCATTCTATCTTACCACAATGGAAAGTGTATACATTTCGATAGAAATAGCACACTAGCTTACATTAATTTTGAGCTCCAAATTTGATAGTAGGATACAAATATTTAGGTACTTCATGTTGGGGTTTATTGTACACAAAATAAAATAGTCATTTAAGCATTATATCCTAAGAGAATTCTATGTGTACATACTAGGCCAGCGGAAGGATTTTCTGCACCCTAATCGAAACTAAAAATTGACGCCCCAGTGGTTTTTTATCTGACTTATGCAAAGTGTTGTGACTTAAGGAGGTATTTAACGACCCCCACCCCCTACCTCCTTTATCGATGTGGGCCAAAATATTAACTCTTTTTACAGTTCTTCTTTCTTAAATTTTGGAAATATTTAGTTAACCATCAAAGTGATTCACTGACAAAGCGACCTCAAATACCATAAAATCATAAAAATAATTATATTATTAAAAATCTTTAAAGAATATATTCTTAATATCAGATACAATATTTAGATGTTATTTATTTATAGATAATTAGTTGACTTTTTAACACTAAAAAATATATATTTTGTTGGAATGCGCCTCTAGGACTGCCAGATTCACCTAATGAACCTGTGTATATATAAATTTGTGTAAAAATTTGTTTGTATCTATTTTTTTATATGTCTACATTATGTATACCCCTAAATATTTCAATTCTTTTATACTAGTTTATTTTTATAGTAGAGAATTACTTTAGAATTATCAGGATTTCTATCAATTTTTCTTAATGCTTTATCTTACTTTGTGAGAATTATCAACAGTTATTGTTAACATACTGGTTCATTGCTGGCCCTAATATTATGGGCCGGTTTGAAATAATAAATACACAATGCCTATATTTTGTAGGAGGACTTTGGGGAGGAACTATAAAAAGCATGTCAAATAGGTTAAAATCCTTTATTATATATTCTCTAAATAAATATAAAGAGAAAAACTAAACTCTGAAGAAAAAGCCAGTTCACAAAAACTAATTTGCTCGCAAAGAATTTATCTAATTTTAAGTTATAAGCCTGTCAATAGTACAATACAACACATTTTTTATTTGAATAAAATATCTATTGACGTAAGACAACACTAAAATTATCTTTGCTAATTATTTTTATAATATGTATTAACAACTAAAGATAAGTAATTGACAAATACACGTCACAAATAGGTTTTGTTTGAATTTTATCTTATTTTTTAAAAATTTTGCATCCAGGCGGGATTGGTTACTAACCTCTCCTTATATAACGAGGAATAATAGGGTGATATGAAGATAATCCCCAAAATTAACAACTCTAAACCTAGCGTAGCCTGGGTATGGTAGGGGGAAAAAACAAAATAGCTTTTAAGGGCATACAATTTAAATAATTTGTTGGTGAAACACCACTTAAAATAGCTCCAAGAAGCCTCTAAATTTTGAAAGAAAAATATTCAGCAAAGAATATTCTAAATATCTTCTAAGACATTCTAAATTTCAAAAGATTTCTGTGTGAGCACCATTTCGAATAGAATCAAGGAAATCTAATTTATGTAAAAATAAATGTGAGCATGTTTTAAAATAGCTTCAAGGGGCGTTAGATTTTCAAAAATTTTCCAAAGGAGGACTACTCTAAGTACCTTTCAGAAGTATCCAAATTTTAAAATATTTTGAGGGGAGCATTATTCTAACTAGCTGTTAAAAGAATCTAATTTTCGAAAATTATATAGACGAGGGACAATTCAAATAACTTCAAGGACCATCAAATTTTCTAACTTTAACTAGGGGAGAGGACGGTAGAAAGTCTAGAAAAAAATATTTTTAGTTCTTAACCTTTCCCACTTCACTTCACATAAATAAAGTTCCACAGCTATTTTATAAAATAACAGTGTTCTTAATTCTTCGGGTTTAGTAGTAATTCTTAAAATCAAGTTATAAACTTAGAGTTTTCAACCCCCCCCCTCAAAAAAAATCCCTACTCTCTCGCCAAACCTAGAAAATTCAAACCTAACGTAACCTGAGCGATATTGAATGGATATGGTTGGGATAGCAAAGAAAACTATTAAAATATGTTTTGTAGATAATATGTTATTCTTTAATTTTTTTATCATAAACCCTTTGATATAATGAACGGCTTAAGAAATAATTGCAAAAGGCCATTTTAGGGCACTATTTATTCAAGATGATGTGTGTATAATAACTATTTAAGAATGGCACTATATCCCACCACAATAAAACTATACCCCATGTCAAATGTCATGTTAGTATCAAAAATTGAATGAGTATTATGTTTATCAGCTCCACTATTACGCCCAGGTTAGATTAGGTTTGGGAATTATTTTCATCATTCCCAATTTATGTTAGGCCATGTTAGGTTGGTGCTCTGTTTGGCACCCCCCTCGAACTGACGGCCCGAGCAGTCACCCGGTTCTCCCAGCCCTTAAGCCGCCCTGGACACTTTTAATAAATATTACAGCTAATAAAATAGTACTATTAAATAGTATATGGTTATCATGGTTGACCTCAAACAAATCATGTTTGTAGTTTCAAATCCTACTCTACCAATATGTTTTACAAATTTAGTATTACAGGTCTGCTTAAATAACTACTCAACACTATAAAATGTTTACGTTTCTTGTTTGATCAATTTATCATAATTATTCCAAGATATGCCCCTTGAGTTTTCGGAGAAATTCAATTCCAAGAAAGGTATAGTCTAGACCAGGGGTCCCCAACCCTATGGCCGCGGGTGCCATGGCACCCACAAAGCCTTTTGAGGCTGCTCACCACTTTTGACCAGAGCTGAAAAGTTATTGACTAATAATTTTAATCTGTCACTTTTCTGGCAAAAATCAAGATTGTGCTTATCTCCAGGTATGAGGTCTACCCAGCTTGGTCGCCTGAATAAACACAGATAAGCATATATTTTTAAAATGTACCTAAGCACCAAAATGATGGTGGGGAGTTAAATATGTTTCTTATATATTTATTTTGGTCTTGTTAAAATCGTAAATAAAGCAATATTTTATTTATTTATGATTTGGTGAAAATGGTTTCAATTGTTTAAACTGGTTTTAGACTAACTTTGCGTGTGTACCATTTGCGTTATTTTATAAGTGAATTTAACAAAAATTAAGCTCACAATTTTTTTTAATTATGTGTGTTTTTGTGTGTGTTATTTGCATTATGAATATAAATTTAGTTGAAAAAGTGATTGATGCCCGCTGCACTACCGTTAGTTTAGAATGTGCTCTGAGGTACAAAAAAGTTGGGGACCTCTGGTCTAAGCCCCTGCAGCAAACATTAAGTGTTTTTCTTAAAATGAATTTGGCAACCCTCTCAAATTCCTCAAACAAACGGCACAAACATTAATCTCGGCTACAGCACGAATGGTCTTACATCGCTGCGAATATGAATAATTTGTCATTGTTATTGTTTGACATAAATGCTAAAAGCCCAAGTAAGGTCATTAGGGAAGAGAATTGCATTTATACTCTGAGAGCTTGTGATCCACCTACTGTTTTATCAACGTCTGTAGGCCTAAATTAAATTGTCTGAAGAACCCATCAGGATTCAAACCAAAGTTAATTTGTGGTGGTTCCATCTGAAGCAGAACTCTGTAAGTTACATCATAGTTTGTCTATGGGAAGGTTTTATGTTACACAAATGTAATAATAACAGAGTAAAAGAAAGTAGGCTACATAAAGACTTAATAAAAACGCTCATTATATACTAATTTTCCTTGCTTTCTTTGCAGAAAGAATGTATTTAAAGTAAATTTAATGAAGTAATTTAAACTGCACACCAAACATTTGTTTTCACCTAATTATTTCATTCAAGCAGACCATTATTGTAGAAACAAAACAAGAAGACCTCCACAATATAAAATTCAAGTGAATGTAGCCTATTTCTTGTAAGAATTTTTGGGGACCCCTGGGCGACCGCTCTCCCTTAAATAAGGCACTGCCTGTAAGTACAGTAGCCCCACGGCTTCTTTGGATCTGACTGACAGCTCACAGCTGACTTATGACAGTCAACATTTAGGTATACACCTAAATTTTGATCGTCATAAGTTACAGCTGCTAAACACATGTTATTGCAGATCATATGGCTCGGCGTAGGGATACATAATTTGGTCTGGTAGCTTTTCAAAGCTCTCAGTCAGCACCAAAGAAGCCATGGGGCTACTGTAACTAAACGGTAACCATAAAGCATGCCAAATCTAGTTTAAAACAAAGCTACACGCAAGATATGATCGGTCCATCTGTTGAAAAACCCTTTTCTGACATTTCAAAAATATACTAGAGCTACTACGCTTTTATGCCCCATTGTATGTGTTCTGTAACGCTCACTTTTGACACATGGTGTTAACTTAGGTCTTAGACAGTTACAAGCTAAATGTTGTAAGCCTTTGTCAATAATGACTACCCTATCTTGTACACTCACTTTACGAATTTACGGGTTCTACTATGGCCCTATCAAACAAGCTTCATCATAGTGGAAAGAAGCAAGGTAAGATGTCTACCTTTCAGCTTAAAACATAGTGTTACTACGTCAATCCGCGCGCAGGCCAAGGTATCAACTTCATCTGGGCCAGTTTGACAATTATGGAGAGGTTAAGACTCGTATCCCTACTGAGTGTAATGATGATATTTTACCTGAATAGTTTCTCACTCCCCCTCCACGCAAACGTGGGTACATATCTTTTAAAGCCAACCCCTTAATCCCTACCTAATTAATGTAAGTTTGCGTATAGCTCGGATGGGTATTAAGACGCGGTGCTCAAAACAAACAACAAATGACTCAACTCTAGTTTTATAACATTCTCGACGGTGACCTGGTGGTCTAGGGGTAACCCTTCCTTCACCTCTGACAAGACATCTTGTGAATGTGGGGAATGCCAGGTATCCACCGTAGTTCGGATTCCACGTTAAACTGTAGGTCCTTCATTTCATCTCACAATCATCCTACCATTACACATTAGCGTAAGTGCGTATAACCCGAACGGGTAGTAAGACGCGGTGCTAATAATAATAATAATAATAATAATAATAATAATATAACATTCTCAATCAGATTCTTCTATGAACGGCTGATAAGTTGTACTTTTCATTATTTCTTGGCGCTTTATTGATTTCAGACTCTAAGAGGCGTCCCCCTACAAAACTTGTTACTTCAACTCTCCCCAAGTCCGCAGCAGGAAGAGTAGTTATTGACCTGTGATGGGACTTTACTTCCCTCTTTGCTCTACTCTATGCTGTTGCCTCTCTACCCCCTCCCCCACACCCCACCCTACAAGTTTTACACATCTGTGTCGTCACCTCCGCACATCTAAGACCACCTTCACAGATAATTTGTTTGACAAACTTCACTAAACTTTTTAAAACCTTTGATTTTTCTTCGCTTGAAAGAGAGTTCGCGAAGAAATTACTGGAATTTTGTAAACATCCATACGCCGACTACACGCTTCAGTGTGAGTTGATTTAATTTTCGGTGACAGTGATTAATATGTATCTTTCGCTAAATCTAATTATGTATCTCTGCTTGAGCTGTGAGTCTGTAAAAAAAATCAGATCTATATTTGTTCCAATACTACTAGTTATTAATATTTTGGACTGTATTAACAAATTGTATCTTTAACTAATTTTTATTTTAACCGAGTTGATGTTTTAATGCAAAATCTTCTTCAAAAACAAATATGTAAAGTTGTGAACTAACGTAATAAAAAGTTCGGAAAATTTTTATATGTTTCTCGGAGTGACAATAATAACTGTTCAGATTTTTGTTTGCATTTATCTAAAAAATAAACATGAAATTCGGTTAAAAGTTAATACAAGCTCAACATTAGTAATAGTATTAATTTTAATGCTCATATTATTTTAATAAAGCTATAGTTTTACAACAGTTGCCATTTTTATGATGTATAATAACGTTAAAAAAACTATTGGTGGTTATTTGAAAAGAACTAAAATAATTATAAAATGTGATTAAATATACAATTTTATAGTGAATAACATTTAAATCATGAAATATTTGACATAATGTACTTAGTTTAATTTTAAATATTGTCAAAATAAAGGTGTTACTTATGAAATTTATTTTTATTGGTTTATGTGATTAAAATATGTTTTGAAAAGAAAGCAAATAAACAAAATATATTTATTTGAGCTCAAGAATATGTAAATAGGAAACGCGGTCATTAAAATATATTTATATTCAGGATTCGCACTTAGACAAAAATATTTGTGAAATGTTAGCTTTAATATCATAATTTAACAAAACGATGGTTTACCGCTAACACGGAGGCCGGGGGTTGAATTTGATCAAGTATTCCAAATTGTTTATCACGCCTCCTTCACATAAATGCGAATACATTTCTTCTAAATTCTACTTAATTCAGCCTTTTCCCAGCAGGATAAATTTTCCGATAACCTGTATGTGAAATGATACTCGATACACAAACAAGAGTTGATTACTAAATTTGAATATATTTTCTTTATTTGTTTATTTTATTCGTTTCCAATTTTACCTTATTAGTCTTAACAGGGTTGTGTTTTTAATCGGTATGGTAAGGAAATGAAAGTTTTGACAAATATTATGTTCATGTTATATCGTCCCCAACTGTTTATAACTTCATTCCATGATTCTAGAACTAGCGAGATGACTACCTACTGCCCTGTTAAAGGAACAACCACCCCCATTATTTCGACAACGTCCGTGTCTGGAGCGTTTTGTGCTAGGTAGCTAGAAGATCCTCGTGATAATATACCCCCAAAGTTCAACAGGAAATGATAGTATTATCATGCTGCTCACATTTTAATCTTCTAAAACACAGAACTTGGAACTAGTAACAAGAACGCGATACTGAGGCAGGGAAACAGTTTGTTAAGAAAAGAAGAGGAAATAAGAAAAAAAAGTGCTGTTGCTCCATTACGCCTCTTGCGTTTCTTGTCTGCTCTTATCTCGCACATTTAGCTGTGCCCTTAACTTAACGCTAGTGGTACCAACTTAGATGTTCAACCATTAGCTCCTCTCACCGGCGTGGTTTTGGCAATAAGAATGACTGATTTATTAAAAGCCGGATATTTTGATTACGAATATTCAGGGATGAGTTGGGCCACCGGGATTTGAGAAAGTTTTTCGGTGAAATGACCTGTGTATGAAATGATCCGTTTGCCAAATATCATAAAAATGTATACATCAATAAAATTAGTCCTGAAATAACCAACACAATGTAGAAACTACATACTCTGCATTTACTGGTAAATATATATCTATTTTTAACATCGCATCTTACTACCCTTTTGGGCCATGCATCTATTCACTAATTAGCCTAATGGATTAGGATTAGGAGTGGTTAATTTAGAGTAAATGCACCCGCATTCGCGTGGAGGAAGGGTGGGAAAACTATTTAGGAAAACCACCCTTAGTGCACTCAACTGGGATCCAACATTATATTAGCGCGTTAGACCACGCGGCCACCCAAGCGGGTTATTCATAATTAATCTACAACTATTTGTTGGCTTAATGTAATAATAAATATCTTTTTAAATACTTTCTTTAGCACAACTTACACTTTTGCACTAATTACAATAATTTTTAGGGATGAGGAAGTTATATTTCGAGAAAGTGTTTCCACAATTGCGTGGAGGGAGAGTGAAAAACCATTTTTAAAAACACATACGTTCACCCGACTGAGATTCGAACATCAATCTTTCCTTCATCGGCAGTCTGGTCATCTGCGATAGTGACGCCTTAGACCATGTGGTCACTGAAGTGGCTTTAAGTAAAATTAAAGTTATGAATATTTCCTGAACGATTCCTAGGAAAACAGATTATTGTTCATTAATTACAAAATTTCAATACACAGAAGGGAGGAATAAAACATTGTTTCTTGGCCAAACATTCCGACGAGTTTTTAAATACTTTAATAATAAACCTCCCAACATTTATTTAATGCAGTTACTGTTTCTCCTTAGAAATGTGGAGAAAACAGAGAGAGAGAGAGATAACTCTATGAGAGACACATTATAACCTTGTGATAAAATAGATAGGAGAGTGTAGTTAAACCGTTTGTTAGTTAATCACGTGTTTTGGTTAACAAGCTCAATTTATATTTTCTTAGAAAATGTCTTATGGAAAGCCTTTCTTCCTCCCAATTTCTATTTGCTTTTCTAGCTGATCAAGCGAGTGAGGGCGCAAAACAAAAGCTTTATTAACGTTCTCGCAAATTGCGCCTATTAAGAGTTTGCAACGTTCACCGCAGTTGAAACAAAGGACTCCTCCCTCCTTTACCATTCTGTCCCGCTTCGCAGCTCATGCTTCATTTAACCTACGAAGTTTCTCTAATACATACACGTATTCAAAATACTAACAAGAGACGTCTCAAGGAAACATCGAGACAGTTCCAAAATGAGGAGTAAAACGTGAAAGAGGGGAAGAGAGGGAGGGGATATGTATTTGCATCAAAGAATCAAGGAAAGAGATAGAAAGTCTTATTAAACGTATTAAATTTGTACGAACCAATTATAAATTCGGCAGAAGTAACATCAAACGTTTGTTTATTCTCTGGAATATATGAAATATACTTTAAAATCAAACATATGGGTGCAAATATAATCGTATGTTTGAAATAAAATGTCCCTCTATCAATATAATAAAATTATCACTTATTGACTTATTCACATGCAAGTTTTCAACAGAATGGGTTTGGACCTAATTGGTCTTGGGGTATATTGATCGCCTCAAAACCCAATTATAGTGGGTTCAAACCCAGCTGGGGTCGGTAAATTTTCTTGGAGCGAAAACTATATGTAGCACAACTTCCTTCGGAGGGGAAGTAAAGCCATCAGTCTCATGTCGATTATGACATGTGAATGAACCCTGTTGCGTATGTGAAAATTTCTTTCATGGCAAAATTAGTAGATCATTTCGAATTCACTAATAGAAATCCTCGTGTGCTGATCTAATAAGTTGGTTAAGAAAGTGCACGTTAAATACCTAAGATAATTAAATAAACAGCAAAAAAGTGAGTAACAATAGAAAGAAAAAATAAACATACTTCCTAATATGCTTACGAAAAACAAACTTGTTTCAGTTTGAGCTTCAGATTATTTTTACCATTATAAATAGAACGTAACTACTGTGGCCGTGAATATTTTAGACCTAAAGATTTCATTGGAAATTGACCACTCATGTGCAACTCCTCACCCCCTTATAAATAAAAAATGGGATGTGGCTGTGTCATGGACACGGCCGTGTGTTGTACGTGAATACGTTTATGTAATGTTTTTTTTTAAATAAAAATTTTTATTTATGTATTTAGGATAAAAGCAAGGAAACAAATAATTATTGTGTTACAATATAACTTTATTAATTATAGGCCTGTGATACGAAAAGTACGACACAAATGGCATACAAGATACATCGAGATTTCTGGTATTCTAACACCTTATTATATTCACTGTCACGACTTTAAACTAATGTTTTATATACAATCGATAGAGTTTGATGACAGCTGACGATTAAAACTTAACGAACATCGTAGCTTCTCCGAGTCAAAAGTTATACTAATTGCAAATCTCGATACGCAGCAAAATAACCTCAAAATGGTGGCACTTCCCCCTCCACCGCGCGCGATGCGTCACTGTTCTCGCGTATCGTAATGCAGTTTTTGATCCTTTAGCTATCCAGTGGTATAATTTAATTTTGGATGTAGAGGATAGATTCGAAACTACAACGCCAAACTGTATCCCCCGATTTTGTTATCATTAGGTTTTTTGGATTACCCCATATGGTAGCAAATTTAAAGACGTATTCACGTCAAAAATGTGGTTCTTACTATTCTGTCTGTCTACCTATCTAACTGAAGCTACAATTCAAACAGTTGGTTGCATTTCGTGCAAATTTGATAGTTAGATCTTATGTCAATAGCTCGAGGTGATATCGTGATTTCATTCTCACTCTAAGCTTGATTCTAGCTCGAATAACAGTTTTTTTGCGTTCACAATTTTGTTCAAAATATATATTTGAAGAATGTGATTATAATTATTATAAAAACTAGTATTTCATTTGCCTCATTAAAAGGCATGTTGGTAATTATATCATGTTCTTATCATTTAAAATATATCTTTGGATCTCAAGTTGAAATACCTTATATTTCAACTTGGATTTGAACTTGATTTCTTTTCTCCCTTGGTGATCAAGTTATACAAAAAATCAATACTATATTAAATAGTATCCCTAAATTATATTCATGGATAATAACCGTTGTTCACGTGGTTTAAGACGTCAGTCTCAAAATATATGACAGAAAATAAATTAAAAATACACCATAAGTACTCAATCAATTTCGTAAAATTTTAAATTCAAAGTACTTGCGATGAGTGACCACCTTATTGAAATGGATAACCATATTAAAATACCATGTACAGTACTTACATTTTTTACTTCGGTTTAAAGAATTTCCCTAGCAAATTTATTTAAAATTGGTTCATGGATATGACAGCTATTTCAGAGCAAATACCCTTGTAGACCGATGAAATGCCAAATTGTCAGGTTAAAATAGGATCTCACGATAATATATTTACTTTTCTGAGGAAAACCTTTTTATTGGTAGTTTATTGATCATTATCACCAATTTTTTTCAAATTGCATTTCCAAATATGATAGGCTATACAAGAAATTATGTACATTATATATATATTTTAACACGTATTACTACCCGGTTTGGCTTTGGGAGGCTAGAACTCAAATCCTGGCTTAAAGCACACACAATTAAAACATTGTACTGTACATAATTTTTTCAGATGAATTTTTATTATTTTCCTAAAAATGCGCCTACATTTTCCTGTTCTTTGATTAGTTAATGTATAAAGTGTAAATAAATCCTGGCGTTTTAGTAAGAAGCATGGAAATAAGAAAAGCATTATTTGAGTTGAAAAACTATAAAATGTTCAATATTACTTAGTTTATTCAAATATATGTTGAAAAATGACACCTATAATTTGGGGAATTTAACCAAGGACCTTTGACTCTTTTTTTTACAAAGGGTTGTGTGTCATCACAATAAACTCAAGAAACAAACTACACGTTTTTAGTTAAATTACACTCTTAATAGTAAAAACAATAGCATGTTTGTAAAACGAAATTAAAGAACAAATTAATTCATAAATGTAATACAAAACCAATATTGGATAAATAATATTTGGAAGTGAAACAGTTAAAATTTAAATAAATTAAACTAATCTAACAATAACAACTTTACAAATGGATTATATTTATTGTTATGTTAAAGACGAGCAATTTTTATGTAAACTAAAAACTTAATTATAAATAAACACACGAGTACGACTGACAAATAAATTAACGTTACTATTAAAGAATTATACATATTAGTACAGTTTCCAGAATTGATTTTAAACACATAACGTGAATATACATCGCATCACAAAACAATAGCTCGTCTCTTTCTTTCGGCAAGTGTGTATTGTGTGTGGTGTAAACAAGCTCACTAAGGAATACAATTAAATAATATATTCAAAACACGTTTTATTTTAAGAGTTTGGGGTCGTTTCAAGCGATTTGTACCCCCCTCTAGGGAGTTTGGTGGAAAGGGGAAGTGAGAGTGTGGTTTCATGGCAGTGCTTATTAGGGCTGAGATTAGGCCGCGAGCAATAATGATTAGCCAACTCTAGCTCTTGGTGAGATTCCACCAGAAGGGCCGCCGCAAAGGGCGGGAAAAGCGGGCAACCGCCGGGGCGTCAGGCTCGAGAGGGCACCGTGGTTTTAATGCTGTCTTAAAAAAATACAGAAAAAAAATTTAGCCCCTAAATTCTACAGACACATTAATTGATATGGAACTAATTTTCTTTAGCGTTTAAGAATGTTTTTTGTCATTGTTAGGACTTTGATTCTGTATACAGTTGGTACCTTTATTTTCCAAATTCAAATTCAAACACTAAACTTCGGAACTCTTTTAAAGAGGCATTGTATTAAAAAAATCGCTCATCTTGAGTTTTTTTCATTTTGATTTAATTTATTTGAGATATATAACGTGCGATTTTCTGAATCTATTGATTATATATATCAGCACACGATCTTAGCTCACTTAAATCTAGTACAGACACAACACCCAGCCCCCAACCGTTAATTCATCACTGTGAAAGAGATATCCCACATTTCAACAATGATTAATTCCTAGGCCATGCCAGGAATCGAACTTGCGACCCTAGGTTGAGTAGAAAGACATGCTACCGACTGAGCTAAGGTGTCGGACTTCGTGAGTATTAAAGTAATTAGATGTTATAAATGATTGGGCTTCAAAATAAAAGTTCACCTGGGTACAAAATTATGCTCGCCGCATACCTGCACACCAGTGAAGAGGGAAGCCGGGAGGGGAGGATACTGTATTATTAACTGGGGACCTCTGTGTTTGGTCACGAGCACAATACTGCTTAGAAACTATTAGCTAGGTGATATATTTAGATTTTATACATCATAACTTATACACAACTAATCAGAAAAGGGTTTAATAAAACAAATTTAAATTATAGATCATTTATTAAGTCTCTTTTTCCAGTGCTTTCTTTTATGCACAGCTACTTAATACCCGTCGAGTTTGTATGCATTCTAATTACTCTGGTATATTCAGAGGTGAGCAAGGTATAATTCAAAGGAAATGTAGGTTATCCGAATTTGCAGGAAGGGAGAGTTGAAAACCGTTTAGGAGAAAAGCACCCTCTGTACACCCAGCCGAGATTCTAACCCCGACCTACTCATCAATGGCAAATCAGGAGTGATAAGCCTTACATCAAATCCACGTGCCTACCCACATTGGCTATACTAATATTTAGCTTATGTCTAATTAAGTCTGCTTTCACTAAATTTGAAGAGTAAATTTTGACCTCAGAGAGATTCGAACCAAGTATTTAATAAACGTATGGATTCAGAAGAAGGGTGGGTGGCAATCTTAATACCAGATAAACGCTATGTCACAATAAACATGTGTATGATCAAGGTCAAAGAGAGACATTTTTCAATAATTAACTAAAAACAAAAGTCAATATTGAAATGTTATTCCAACGGGAGTAAAGCGTAATAAATAACTATATTCTGTATCAACTTTACTCCACCACCCCTAAAAAATTAATTTTGTCTTTGATGGGAGGATTTAAGCATTCCTCCGTTGAAAGGACGTAATTAATATATATATATATATTTAAACAGTAGCACCTTGTCTTACTACCCGTTCGGATTATACGCATATGTACTAATTACGCTAATGTGTTAGGGATTAAGAAAGTTTAATTTAGGGTAAGTGTATCCTCATTTGCGTGGAGAGAAAGATAGTGTAAAACCATTTAGGGAAAAACACCTTTAGTGCACCCAGTGGGATTCAAAAATTGATCTTACCGTTATTGGTAGTATAACTATAATCTGTTTTAAGAGATTGATGCCTTAGACAATGCGGCCATCGAACCAAGTTGGGATAATTAATAAGAAGCTCATTCAGTGCGAGCGTTTGCATTACCTTAGCACATTTCCCTTGCAATTTGTCATTCATTGTTTGTTCTTCCCTTTAACAAAGTTATACCCATTTAATTGAATTAACTTTATCTTTTTTAGCTTTTTTAATGTGTATTTGTATCTATGACACTAAGTTAAGCTTTTGAGAAGAGCCATTTTACTACAAAGAACAAGCAGTAATGCATCAACTGTATTTAACTTTTTTCTCTTTGTAACTCTGAAATTTCATAGAGGGAGATTGAAAAACAATTTTTGAAAAAATCTCAGTAGACCCGACCGGGATTTAAATCCCGATCTGCTTGTCATTCACAGTCTAGTCTAATACGAAAGTGACGCCTTAGACCGTGCGGCCCCCGAAGCATGTTAGTCTAATGCCAGTGGTGTGGTAAACCACGTGACGACCAATGCGTGTAAAAAAAAATACAAAATGAAGCTCACTGATAAAAGATAATTCAGTTTCTACTTAAATTAATAACCACATTTATTTATATTAAAGTACAAAGGACTTTCACTAAAGAACTTACTTTATTTAAAAGCTATTCTTTGGTCACCTATATCAGAGTGGAATTAAGAGAAGCAGACTCTACCCTAAAATTTGCATTTCCATGGCGTTCCACTTCTAAAACGAAATAGAATTATAAGTATAGAAGAGGAAGAGAGAGGACAGACCATCGTGATTGGATCTAGAGTAGAATGAAACAAGAAAATAATTACGTTCTGCTGATGTAAGCTATCAAATAAATAATATAGTCATTTGTGTAAAGAAACGAATTGATTATTGATTATTTACAAAGTAGACTGTAACCATGTATAAATACTGTATATCCTTTATTTATTAAAATTAAATAACAATAATTGTAATTTAAGAAAATAATTTGTAGAGAAAATCTTGCATAAGTTGCTACAGCACCTGAGATTTTAATTTAGACATAATAATAATAATAATAATAATAATAATAATAATGGGTGTGTGTTCATGATGCATATCCATAGCTAATAAAATAGTATGTACACTTAGTTTACCCAGGAACATGGTAAACTTACCTTTTATGGTTCCACTATAATATATCTTTTAGTATAGATCCATAGTGTAGTCCGTCAAGGTCGGACTGCTACCTTTCAGATAAAAAGGAGTGTGCATCAGTTTACTGTTGAGTGTGACTTGGGATTTTTTTTTCCATCCAATTAAATGTTTTAGGGAAAAAGTAATGATGTAAATAAAGTGTTTAAATTTTTTACTAGAGTATGAATTAAGATAGAGTTTGCAAAAATTTAGTAGTCAAAATGTAGTTGAAATTGACAAAATGTCAAATATAACATTAACAATATTGTGGTTGAAAACAAAGCGGTACAGTAGAAACTCGATAGGGTTGGTTTAACAATTAGCTACAGTTATTTCACTGGATTTATGTGTTTTAGCTAATTAATAAATTATTTTTTATGCTATTAATTACAAGATAACCCAACCTAACAAAAACTAAAATTACGTGCATCTACCAAAGGACATATATAATAAATATAATCTATATATAATTCTATATATAATCTATATATAGTTTTATATATATACGTCAACTGTTCCATATAGAATCAATGCACCAACAACTTGAAAAATATGGCTGTAGATATGAAACTAACTAGGATGTCTCAGCACTAATGGCATTGGCACTCAAAGCCAAAGGTCCCGGGTTCGATTCGTATGCTTAGCTATTATATATTCATTTATTTATATATATATATATGCAACTAGGTTCAAATACTTAGCTATTTATATCAATTTGTTATTTACGTAAGCTATATATATATACAGTATATGTATATATGCTGTATACTATATATATATATATATACAGTATATGTATATATGCTGTATACTATATATATATATATATACAGTATATGTATATGTGCAACTAGGTTTTGAATTTCGAGGTTTTATATATATGCAACTAGGTTTTTGAGCTTATATATATACAACTATATTTTGAGTTATGAGGTTTAAAGCAAGATGTGGCCTAGTTACATATACATACATACAATAAGTATATTATTTATACATATTATATATATAGATGTCATGCTGTGGGTAAATAGTCGTCCTTTATAGCTCAATTGGTAACATGTAGTTTTTGGGAAGTGAAAGGACTGGATTAATTTAAGGTGCTGATTATAACGATATTACTCAATCTAATTTAACCTAACCTTCCTTTGGTAGATGTACGAAGGATTAGTTTTTGTTCTGTTAGGTTATCTTGTCGTTATATTATATAATATGTATGTATACTATATAGCCTATTATACATATAGGCTTTTGTATATAGAGTTTATATACATATATATTATGTATCACACATCAACACAAAGAACATACTGCTGCTACTACTGCGACTGATCGTTTTATATATTATAAATAAAACCCAGATCAACCGGAAACACTTGGAATGTTTGGTCAACATTTGTATACATCTAAAATACGTAGCCAAAATGTTGACCAAACATTTCAAGTGATTCTGGTTGATGATAGAACTCTGGAACTTCCGTTTCAAAGTAGCTAAATTATACGTGTGGTCCAACCTACTCGTGATACCAACATTACATCCTACAGAAGAGGTAAGTTCCCTTAAATATGTCAAAAGAATCGCAGAGCTCGACAAATCGTTACTTCATTTTTTTTTATCAATCCCTGGTTTTCTTTGTAAGCAACTTACAGATGGGGCTGTTTCTTTGAACCAAGAAGTAGTGGAGATAAGGGGAAGGAATTTTGCCGACTGTGCTTGTTCAACTTGTAAACAACTCGGCAATAATTGAGAAGAGCGCCCCTGGTGGGTGGTAGGAGATACAGACACGCAAACTTAAATCGGCCAGAAACAACACCGTGAGCTAGTACAGTCCGATCACCAAAGTGACTTATGTAAACTTAGGGATGTGATAAAAAGGATCGATACTTTACTAATATTGATATTTTCCTTTCAATGCTAGTATTTCTTTTAAGATAATTTTACTAATATTAGTACTCACACTCCAATCAAAGGGCAGAAAATATTAGAATTGCGATGGTATACAGATGGGGACTATATAAATTATCCGTGATTTCTACTATCCGTGCTTCCACCTCTCCTCAATCACCGCAGAAAATCGAGACTCTAATGTACTTACATGAATACGATAATTGAATTCATTCTTACAAAATTTAAGAAAATTGATTTCAGTAATATGAAAATAACAATTTAAATTATTTTTCTGAGGGCCCTCCAAAAACCTTTCGCGGCTCCTCGGTTAATAATTGTCGGGATAGAGAAAAGGGAAGTATAATTGAAAAGAAATGGGCGTGGAATTAGAATTTAAAAAACTTATGCGTGGAAGGAAGGTGGAAAATCGTTTGTAAAAAAAACAAAACCACCTCAATATACTCAGCAGGGATTACAATCCCAACATGCCCTAATAGGATTTTGATTGTTGGTCCACAAGTCTACTAGTGTGGGGTTATTTTTACCACAGCACTTTAGTACCCATTAAAGGGATAGGAAAAGTAAGCATTTAGAGGAAGTTAATCAGCGTATGCATGGAAGGAGAGTGGGAAAATCTTTAGGGCATCCTAAGTACATTCATCTGAGATTCTAACCCCAATCCCCTTCTCACCGGCAAGCCAGACTAGAGGAAACTGATGCCTTGTCAACGGGCCCAATAGTTTGGGTTTCGATTTTTCACAAAAGGTTTAAAGCATAAATAACAGTAGGGGCATTAATATATTACTTTTTAAAGTACAAGCTTTCTCTAGTCCCTAGAAATTAGTATAATTTGATAAAACTTATGTGTACGTTTATAATTGGTATGCTTTGCAAAGAAGCTATTTATACTTACAACAAGAGGTTATAGTCTGTGTGTTAGTGGATATAATACTGCACTATGTTATGCGAGAAAGCCACTTTGCATGGATGTACAGTATATTAGACCTGGAGGGATACATTTTCTAAGTGGACCTTAAATGAATCTATTTTGGGTTTCAAATTGTAGCATCAGCTTCAGCGGCCACGTGGTCTAAGGTGCTACTCTCACAATAGTATTGACTTCCGAAGACTGGGATATTGGGGTTATATCCCTGTCGGGTGCACTGAGGCTGATTTCTCCTTAATAGTTTTCCACTTTCCTTCCACGGGTGCACTTTTATAATTATTAACCCATTAATGTAATTAGTACATAGGTGTATAACCCAAACGTGTAGTAAGACGTAGCCATTTTGAAAAAAAATAGAGTTTGATATTTAAAAAAAGTATGTTGGTTACATTGTTGAGTAAGGCATTATTTTGTGTCGAAGGAAGCTACAGAATTGCATTGCCCTAAGCCCCCTGAATCCTCTGGGAGGCCCTGTATTTGTGCAGAGGACATCAGAAAGGTTATTCTAGGGAAAGTTCTTGCCGTGTTCGCCATTTCTCTACTCTTCAATCCCTCACGATCTCCCCCCACAGGGTGGCAGAAAGAGGTATTAATGCCGTCTCGCTGCGTCGCTGAGTGACCGCTTATCCTCCTGTGAGGTGNGGTCCCGGCACAGATTTATCTGATTACCAAACCCTTCCTTCACCTCTGAAAAGACATATTGTGAATGTGGGGAATGCCAGGCCTCCACCGTGGTTCGGATTCCACGTTAAACTGTAGGTCCTCCATTTCATCTCACAATCACCTTACCATAACACATTAGCGTAAGTGCGTATAACCCGAACGGGTAGTAAGACGCGGTTCTAATAATAATAATAATAATCAATCATGTTTAGATTTAGTTATGCCTCTTACAATGTGAAAATGAATCACATAAAATGAGTTAAATACTCTGTACTCATCACAATAAATTGTTAGGATAATCAAATCTCCCATATTATGGTGGGCAGAATATTTAGCGCGAATGAAAGAATATAGAGCCGTGTTCATGATTCAGGTTATTGACTGGTAAACCCATTTGGAAGAAACCATTGCGAAGACCTAGACGCGATGAGAGGATGACATTAGAATGTACTTGAAAGAGATAGGGTGGAATGAGGGTGTTGGTATAGAACTAGCTCAAGATAGCGATAGGTAGCGTACTTTAGTAAACGCGGCAATGAGCTTTCGAGCTCCTGATGCCATAGATAAATATTGCAAAATAACATTATGTAATAGAACAACCAATTAATTTTTGATAATAATCGAGATTGTCATGGAGCAGAGCACTTAAAACCTAGTTCAATAATAGGCAGTGTCTGGTATTTATTGCCATTCTCATATTTTACCTAATATACTGTACTAATTGTAATATTTGTTCCTCAATGATGTTTACCACTATTACTCAAGGCAAATGTTGTTAAAGTTCCTTAAAATGTACGGTTATAAAACAATATCACTAGATATAGGTAATTTTCTATAGAAAAAATAGCTTAGCTGAAGGTTGTGTGACGTTGATAAAAAAAAATGTAATGTATAGTGATATTACACCCTAATTTCTAGAGTTTATTTTTACTACTTGGTATGTTTGAAATAAATAATCTAGTGGATTCAAAGCTAGCATTAATAAACGTATTACGTTAATGTATTACTTGTACAGGTCATTAGATGATTGTTTTGGGGAAATACTAGAAAATAGACAAAAACTCATCTGAAAATCGCAAACACACTTTCCTATTTCAAAGCAGATAGATTTGCAAATGTTGCAAACCAAACCATAGGTTTAATAGGAAACCCCTTTACAGTTCTAGGCAATGTGCAAGACAATTTTATACTGGTATGTTAAAGTAACGTCTGAAAGTTTCTAAGCAATTAGAATACGTTTAATCCGGAACTCGGAAGGTAATTTTGGAATGATTTTTATTTGATCCAATATTTGTTTAAATTCTGCACAATAACTCAATAACATAGTACACCTATATTTGTTTTCACTTTGGCAACGATTAGCTTATTTCACATGTAATTCGACAAGTGGGGAGCAGATTCGTTTAGAATGCTGTACTCTCAACATGCAGGCAAATCCCTTAGCTAATTTAGTAATCCACTAGGAGTTGTTCCAATTCTCCCCAATGAGCTTCACTTCATAGATCCACTAACTGAACCTCTAGAGATTGTTCAAAGCACATCTATCCACCCTAACAAGTCACGCCTTTGTACTGTCGTGGAGTTGATCTCCGAATCTCTAGTGCGAGGTCCAAAGTGCCTCTTTCCACTCCAATTAATCGCGATTTTAGAATGCCATGAATTGACTCACATAGCCTCTGATGCGAGGTCCAAAGAACATATGTTCTCCCCAATGAATCTCACTCATAGACTGTCATAAACCCATTGCCTGAACCTCTGACGAGAGTTCAAACGATCATATGTCCTCCCTAATGAACCTCACCCTAGCGGCCAATACACGTCCGTGCATTGCACGTCAGAAATGCTCGAACGTGCGGCGCACGGTGAAATTATATCCAAGTGTGATGAATAATGACACGAACAATTCGTTTGATTTCTTGTCGAGTGCTGTGTATAATATGTTTTAGGTAATTATAGTTGTTTTTCTTCAAGAAGTATTAATTGTTAATTTAGTAATCCACTAGGAGTTGTTCCAATTCTACCTAATGAGCTTCACTTCCAAAATCCACTAACTGAACCTCTAGATATTGTTCAAAGCACATCTATCCACCCTAACAAGTCACGCTTTTGTACTGAATCTCTAGTGTGAGGTCCAAAGTGCCTCTGTCCACCCCAATTAATTGCGATTTTAGAATTCCATGAATTGATTCACAGCCTCTGATGCAAGGTCCAAAGAACATATGTTATCTCCAATGAATCTCACTCTTAGACTGTTATAAACCCATTGCCTGAACCTCTGACGAGAGTTCAAATGATCATATGTCCTCCCTAATGAACCTCACCCTAGCGGTCCATACACGTTCGTGCCTTGCACGTCAGAAATGCTCGAACGTGCGGCGCATGGTGGAATTATATCCGTGTGTGGTGAATAATGACACGAAAAATTCGTTTGATTTCTTGTCAAGTGCTGTGTATAATATGTTTTAGGTAATTATAGCTGTTTTTCTTCAAGAAGTATTAATTGTTTTAGTCTGTAAACCTATTGCCTACCAGAATCATCACTGTTTGTGAAGAATAAAATGTAAATAATACTCCAACTAAACAGGTGAGACAAACATTTCAACAAAACACACAGATTATAGAACTCAAACCATACACTTAGTAACAGTACGAAGCACGCCATCAGACTGAAATCCTGTTCAAGTTTTTGGGCTACCTCGCCTGCCGTGCGCCACTCGTGGCGTGCATTGCTGTCTTGCGGGGCACGCATATGTACGGGCCGCTTTAGATAGTAAACAGTCTTGAATTCACTAACTGAAACTCTGGCGTAAGGTCAAAAGTGTAGCTGCCCCCTCCCACCACCAACCAATACTTCACGCTTTGTACTGTCATGAAGCTGCTTGCTGAACCTTTGTAAAACACTCGGTGAGCCCTGCTATCGTCTGAGCTGAGTAAAGCAACCAAAATCTACACTAAAAATGATCCTGATCAGGTCCTTGTTTTTGCTCACATGAATTTTGTTTAGTTATAATGTCAGATTTCATTCGCATTTTGGATTAAATATAGTAACTATTTATAGTTTAAATAATGCAACGAATCAAAACACACAAAAACTATTTAGGAAAATTAAACTTCTGAGTAATATTATATTTTAAAAACTTAAAAATAACATTGGCTGGAGGGTGAGAATGAGCCTAGCTATATTACTGAGAAAGTTTCATTTAGATTATTTTATAGTACCTTCAACAAACGGTGGACGTCATAATAAAACATTTGTACAAAAGGTTATAATGGGTGCCTAGTGTAAATGCACTATTTTACATTTTAAAACGAATTACCACGTGAATTATTAGGAATAAGGCAGGTAGGATATTTAAGAAATACAAACAATTTTTGTTTTTGAGGTAAACATTGATTTTTAAACATCTACTATTACTATTGTTATTTAATCAGTTATACTATATATCAGAAATCACAGATACAACCATGACTTGACTTATGTAATATATTAAAGTAGTTAGTAACTTTGGTAACTGCCTTACGTGATTTAACCAGAGTTATTTTAAATTACTGTATAATTATAAAGTCATTGTTGCAACCCTTATATTTTACACATATATAAACAGGTACTCAACTATTGTTTTAAACACAAAACAAATTAGTGAAAATATTATTTATTGTTCTTATTGTTTTCACAGGAGATAAGGGCAGGTATAATAAAACATTTGTACAAAAGGTTATAATGGGTGCTTAGTGTAAATGCACCATTTTACATTTTAAAACAAATTACCACGTGAATTATTAGGATAGGCAGGTAGGATATTTAAGAAATACAAACAAAAATTGGTTTTTTTAGGTAAACATTGATTTTTAAACATCTACTATTACTATTGTTATTTAATCAGTATATACTATATATCAGGAATCACAGATACAACCATGACTTGACTTACGTATTATATTAAAGTAGTTAGTAACTTTGGTAACTGCCTTACGTGATTTAACCAAACAAAGTTATTTTAAATTACTGTATAATTATAGAATCATTATTGCAACCCTTATATTTTACACATATATAAACAGGTACTCATTAACTATTGTTTTAAACACAAAACAAAAAATTAGTGAAAATATTATTTATTGTTCTTATTGTTTTCACAGGAGCTAAGGGCAGGTACTATTTTTAGCACCAGAGATCTTACTTCAATCCTATACCTTAGCTCAGTTGGTATCTTGTCTGTCTACTGAGCTAAGGGTCCCGGGTTCGATTCCTGGAATGTCCAAAAAAAAGTTTATCGTTGGTAAAATATGGGTTTACCCTTTCACAGTGATGAATTAACGGTCGGGGACTGGATGTTGTGTCTGTTCTAGTCATAAGTTAGATTATAAGTTATATGAAGCTACGACAGGCCTAGCAATCTGGTATGGCTTGGATAGAAAACTGCCACAGATGGAATACAGTAATAGACGTAGAAAAAAAAATGTGCTTCAGGAGGAATCCTGACGGAATGCCAAGACGCATTGAAGGCATTTAGAAAGTCAACGTTATTTAAGTGGCGGTTTATTAATTAAAATATATTTAATACCAAAATGGATATAAACATATCTCCAAGGAATTAAAAACGTTCCATTTTAACATTTTTTACAGCTATTTAAATAAATTAATGAAAATGCGAAATTTTCTCATTTTCAACGACGTTTCGCGTGATATGTTTTAGTCCTGAGACCTAAATATATGGTTAAAAAAATTACATACCTTATCTACAGTAAGAGAGGTGGTAAGTGAAAGATAGAAGAAGGTTCTTTATTGTAAATATTGACTGGAAGTAGCTAAATTTAATCTATTTGGAAATAATTATTATTTTCTTAGTAAAATTACATTAGCAATAATTATTTCCGAGTAGGTTGACATTAATAATTTTCAGTCAATGTTTGCAATGAAAAAACTTCCGCTACTTGTCATTTATCACCTTTCCCAATAAATATAGATTTTGTACAATTAAATGAAGTCATTTTTGATAGGACTACAACAAAACATTTTAATATAAATGAATATAGTTCAAGGGGTTTTAAATCTTCAGAACTGCAATCCTCAAAATAAATATCATAGTTTGAGTACCATTCCTTCCAATTAGACGGCGTCCTTAAAGTAAGCTCCTAGTACCATATATAAACTGAAACCAAACCCAGCTGAGAGTCGAACAAAGTTTGGCGTATCAGTGTATGACGCTCAACGCCTGATTGCTATTTTACAAACCTAAGGTTTATTTTGAATTCAAAACGCAATTATGGCAAGATTTAAATAATCGTCACAAAATATCCCATGCCATTCATTGTGGGATCGTACTCATACATGGAAGTGTATTTATAGATATCAATATAGATGCATAAAATCCCCTCCGGAATCGCCCCATGACCAACAAGCAAAGAGTTTCACATTTGTATGCATGAGTTGAAATGTGTTTTCCCGTTCTACACAAAGTCACTCAATACATGAAATATTATTTATTTTCTCCACAAAATCCTCAATAGCGAGGGAGATAAATTACTTTAAGCATTCATATTTCTTTTTCTATTAGATTTTCTAAAACAGTCTTGTTTCCTTTGCTCAACGGAGACCCTATCTTGAGTATGGGGTAGTTTTGCCCTTTAAACGATTTCCCTTGTGAAGGGCAGCATGGAAAGAAAGCAGTGTGTATGTGGATATATGTAAATTTTTACTTGTCAGTCCATTTATTTAGTCGCAACGTTCCATTCCATCGAATTTGACTGTATAATGAAAGAATTTCCTCCTTCGGGGAAACTTTCTTTCAAGATTACTCCAAGCGTTGTGTTTAAACTTCTGAGACGTAAGTACTTTCTTTTTCGACTCAGATGAATGGCACGAAAAGAATAGCTTAGGCAGATTTTCAAAGATTAGAGTTAATATTACATACTCACTATATGCCAATAAATTTCTTGGATGGTTTTGAGAAACAATTTTAAAAATAAATATAGTTATTTAAAAAATACGAAATCTAGACATAAGACTTATTTGGGAACACATTACATTACAAATATAAGAATTTATTCTGTACTAGAAGAAATATGAATTAAGTGGCGAACTTGGACAATTTGCTTCAAACAAACAGAAAAAACATCTCTATATTTTAATTTTCCAACCCAGTTTTTAGTAGATTTTTAAAAGTCTATTCAAAAATTTAGAATTCCAGCTTTGAGTTGCGCATGTTTATGCACAGAGGCTATTCATTTTACAATTTCAGACCTTTGCATGCGGTAGATATCGCGCAATGAACATGGCAGACAAACTCTTCATTTTTTATTAGTAATTATAGATTCTTACTACACTACCTCCACCAAAAGCTGGTTCGAGCGAAGGCCTAATTTACTGGGTTTAGTATAACACATGTGACTTTCACTGTTTACTTTCTATCGACACCTCGGAGAGAAAGTATTGTTTTCATAGAAAAATTCAAACTCGAGATTTTGATAAATGTCGATGTTTCATTACTCTCTAAAATAAAACAAATGTTTTTGTGTTGCGCTCTAACTGTCTGTACCTCAGGCTAGAGCTGAAACAATTTTACAGATTGGGCTATAGCTTGGTATCAGGGGTGTTTATAAAGTCGTTCTGAGGTGTTTTTGGAATTAGATGTCCAACCCTAAATTTAAGTGTGGTTTAATGAGGGGCAAAAGAGAAATAAAAATTCTTGAAATTCACTCTAACAATTTTGATTAAATTTTATATCTATATACTATTTATTATTATAAACAAGATGTAAATTCTCATTTTCTTATGGAAATAACTTTGAGGGTGATTTACATCGGGTAAATTTTCCAATTATCATAATTTCTCCTCAGCTATTTAAGATGCGAAATATCTTATAGTTGTGAAGTTGTAGTACTATTAAAAATACAAATCTTTTATTTGAAATATGTTTTTATAAGACCAATAGTTTTTGCGCTATAAGCATATATATACTTTTTAATCCATGTCTTTGAAAATGGATTTGACTCTTATACCCTTTGGTGGACAAATATGTTTCTTTTTTCTCAATTTTTCATTAACAGTGTTCCGAGTTCCAAACGCCATGGAGTAGTTAAGTAAGTAACAGTGTAAGTAATTTCATTCATGATCCTGGGTGTTGTGTTTCTACAACAATATATAGAACTATTATTTCTTTCCCCAAATCTCACGAGTTTTTAGTAAATGCATATTTTAAGATAAAAGCGGGTGAATGTCTGTGCGGTGCACAGTTTCATTTATTTTGTTCTCAATTTCTCTTCAAAGTAGTTTTTCCTCTCAAATATTTACCTTAAACATAACCCTTGAATTAGGTCATTAAGAAAATTAGTGTTAAACATTATCATTAAAAGTATTTATAATTAATTAAAGATAGTACATTAATATTAAAGAATCTTTTGTTGTCTCGTTACAGCAGAAAAAAAACAATGTCAGCTGTTTTAAACACAATATAAACTAAACATCAGGCTATTGAGGACGGGGAAAAAAAACAAATATGTTCTAAAGTAGCCGAGTTTATTTCAGTTTTATAAGTAAAAATTGAAAATAAAAAGTTAAAACATAAAAACCTACCGTTTCTCTTGTCTCATTGCCAAAAGTGAGAATACCTCAAAAGTAAAATACTTTTTACTGCCCACCATTTAAAAAGTAAAAGCGGGGGAAAGAAGTCTGTATAATATGAACGAGAGAGAGGAAAAAAAGCACAGGAAAATGAAAAATAGTGGAGAAAGAGAAAAATGGGAGGTAATAATGCGTTGGCTGGTCCCAACATTCTGAGGCCCCTGAGTATAAGCTGTGAGTGAGGAAAAACGTTCATATATATGGTAATGATGTGCAGAGACCACTGCATGGACTCTACAGATCCGGAAATAGTGAGACGCGGACCTTTATATCAAACTTCACTCGAATGGTAGAGTCTGATTCACCCTCGAAATTGTAAATTACTAATCAAATCTACCAAGATGTCAAAAAGGTGTAGTTGAATATTTGTACTTTTCATGGCATTCTTCTTTGTAGTATCACTTATACTTATACTTATAGAGAGACTTTTTAGACCTGCGTGCCACTTGAGGATTAGCTGAATTTTGATCTAGTCCAGTGTGCCACCTTTTGTATTAACGTGTTTAATGAGTATTTAAACATAAATACGTATTGAATATTATGAAATGTAATTAACAACTCAAATAAAATTGTAAATATTTTAAAGACTATATTTTAAATAAGGAAAATGTATTTATTATCAAATTGACTTAAAGTAAAAACATTGAAAATAACACCTTCTCGGGGGAGGGGACGGGGGGAATTCAACAAATATATAGACTATATAAACGTTAAACTCAAACAATTACATTATTTTCCATTTTTGCTTTAAACGTGTTGTATTATGCTAGCCAAGATATTTATGTTCGAGTTATAACCGTTGACTGACTTTACAAAGTTCATTGGGACATGTGAATGGAAAGGCTACCGAAATACTTTCAGTGCTAAAGCTATTTTTACCTTTTCAAGATTTCTGCAAATTTCACTACTAATCTAACTAGAAAGGATAACCAACTAAAAATTGCCAGTGATGACCGGAAGAAGCATTATCGTGTAGATCCAACCCGATACACGCGGTTGAAAGTCGAATCCCAGGTATTACTGGTTATAGTGTCTCATTCAAAAGCTGAGCTAGCTCTGAACGTGATTAAGTTTTTTATATTTTGTAGTTCTATAATTATATTATTTGTTTGGCATAAGTTTTTAAACAAAATGTTATTCTTATTTTCCATTTATATACAATCTAAAGTTTGAAATATATAAACAATTTTTCTTGCCATTTACATAAGTACAGAATTAAAATACACGTATACATATATTTATTTATATAATCACTATTTACTGTTGGAAAGAGCTTTAATTTCAATATTTATTACCTGAGCCTACACATTTAAAATAAAACAATTTAAATAAATTATAATATAATCTTAAAAGAGTTGGGGTAGAGTCTGTCCCGAGCTGTGCCTTAGTATTATCCCTTTACCCTGTCTCTCCTTTTATCCCCCCCTACCTCCATCCAACCCACCTCCCATTTCGTGCACCTCTCGTGCAATTTGTATTCAATGTCCCTCTCCTAGTCAAGAATTGAGCCATGACTTAGAAACGTGTTCTTGCAACAACAACTTCAATATAAACGTTCGCCTTCCTATTTCTAACTTGCGACTTCCGTTCTCTTCTGGAGGATAAAATAAAATAAAATTGCCAATTGAAAACGTGTGACAAAAACAGTTGAATAAACGATTGCGATTGCATTTTTTTAAATTCTTTTTTTACTATTAAATAAGTTTTTTTAACTTTATTATTTTGTTTCTCAATTTATTTTTTTTACAAGCGAATGATTTAGCTCAGAAAGACCAAAAAATAGTTTGGCTATGCACATTATTCTAACTAAATTTTATAGCTAGGGCTAAAACTAAGTTTTATTTCAACTTTGATTTAGACGTTCAGCGCTTATTATCAAACGCCAAGGTATAGATCACTGGTTAAAATTATAACATTTGAAATTCTATTTTTGTAGTTTGAATTATTTATTGAATTTTAGATCTCACTCAAAAGCGTGATTTATTAATATTAATAAAACTTAAAATATATTAATTTGGTCGAAAAGCATCACGAATAAGGGTAAAAGTGTGTGTGTGGGGAAGGGGGCATAAAGGGGTGACATATAAAAGAATGGTTGATGTTATTTGATAAAAAAATTAGCATTTATACTAATAGAAGAACGAAATATCTGAAAGAGTAGCTTATCAAACAAAGGTGTTATATTTTCATGACACTTAGTCACTGTTGACAGGCAGGTCTGAGTTCATGGCCTACCTGAGTGTACTAGAAGTAGTTTTCAAGAAATTATTCATAATAATTGTTGTTTTCATATCCTCTTCCCACCCGCTTTGGTGGCGTAGTTGGCTAACCCGCTAGTCGTGTTGAGCTCGACTGCTGAGGACGGGGCGATCGAGGTCCGAATCTCTGTCGGGTGAACTGAGGGGAGGGGGTTTCTAAATGGTTTTCCTCTCTCTCACCACGCAAATGCGGGTTCACTTCCTCTATATTCAACCTTCCAAATTCCTAATCCATTAGCGTAATTAGTACTTAAGCGTATAACCCGAACGGGTAGTAAGACGCGGTGCCTAATAAAAAAAAATCCTCTTCCCACGATAATGTGGATAAACTTCCTATGAACTGTCGTCCTTAGAGTATGTTATTTTATGATTATCTCGAAAATGTAATAAATTGAAAACAAAGGCGTAATTAATTACTAAATACTTTATTTCTTTTACCTCTAAAATAATTACTCAATTTTACTGGTGTAAATAATGGTTTACAGGCTGACGTGTTATATTTTTGTTACGTAATATATTGTCTTTGTCAAGTAATAAATCTGTTTAGTAAAGTAACAATTTTGTCTATGGAAAAGTGACAGTATGGTGTTTGGCATATGGCAGTTTTATTTATGTATTGTAACTCTGTCCAGTTATAATTATGACATTGAAAATTAATAGTTTTGTCTCTGTCATGTTTTAATTCTGTCTCTGTCTTGGTTCAGTCCAAGTATAGAGATGAACATATTCCGGGAAATTTTGAATCGTAAAAAGAAAAAAAAAATCAGGAAAACTTTCCGCAGTTGCGGCTTGAAGTGGAGGGTTTAAATTGTGGATGTGGCACCTAGAGCCTATTGTTCTTCAAAATACAGTGTGTTATGAGACGAGGAGGTTATAGAAGTGGGAGGGGTAGTTAGGAAGCACTGAGGATAGGAGGAGATACAAATATTAGGCCAGCCTTAAAATTATGTTAGTCAAATTATCGATTATAAAAAATTGAAGTATGATTTATGAACATAACGGATCCACAACGGCTCAGAACCATTTGTTTCTTTACTAGTTATTTTGGTATCGCGTCTTATTACCCGTTCGGGCTATAGGCCTATACACTAACTAGGCTAATATATAATAGGGATAAGGAAGGTTGAATTTACAGGAATTTCACCTACATTTGTGTGGAGTATGAGTGGAAAACCATTTAGAAAAAACCTCCCTTAGTGCATCCGAATCAAACTCCGATCTCCCTGTCGTCGGCAGTCTAGTCTATTGCGAGAGTAGCGCGTTGGAACATACGGCCACCGAAGCACGTGTTTCTTACTACTACTACTACTACTACTATTACTAATACTACTACTTCTAATACTACTATCACTAATTATTATTATTCATTTAATCAGTTGAAATTAATCGACAGGAAATAATATTTAGAGTTTTCCGTCTCACATCTCTATCCAAGTAACACTTTTGTCTCTCTCAAATAATAGTTCTGAGTAAAGAACAGTTAACTATAAATCTTATTTCCTGAACAGCTTTCCGATCCCAACACAGTTTTGAGTTATTTTGACATCAATGACACACGCGCTATTGCCCTCACACGGCGTAAAGAGATACAATGACAATGTGATGTAAATTACGTCGTGTGCCAAAATTAAATGATTGATCGGTAAATTTAATAACGGTAGGATTGACGTGTCCCGTCTGTTAGCCGAGGGAGAAGTTGATAGCGCTAGATTATATGGTCTGGGACGGTTCACGTGTCAGAAACAATTATATGTTGTTGATGCTCAACAAGGTTCCACACGAGAAATGTTGGTTCCAATACTGGTTGGGTCAAAATTTAGGCTTCAAAAGTAGTGTTAAAATATTCACTGTCGAAATATTTACGTACATTATCGGAGTAGAATTAAACTAATTGACATTCTCGGCATATTATTACGGACCTTTTGACTATTTTGAATGTTCAGCTTAGACAAATATATCGGGAAATATTATAAAGAAAGATTATACTTCAATAAATAATAGTTTTAGCGCAACTTGCTAATTTGCCTTAATAAAATGAGTTCAAAGTTAATTTTCTACTCCAATATAATATTTTAAAATAGTCATTTCTTTATTTAATTCATCGTTGATATTCTTTTCATTAGAATTTTTATTTATGCGTTTCAGAGATATTTGAAATATATGAATACTGTAATCTATTAGGTTTCATCCCTAAATCACGTGGTGTTGTTAAAAAGGGGGAACAGGAGGGGGAAGCTATAATGTCTACATGGTGTTACATAGGGGGAGGGGGTCCATTAGTTTTACTTAACACAGATATTATACCTGAATTCTAATGTTGTAACAATACGATAACTGTATTGTTCATGTTTTCATCGTTAGTAAACATACTTATAGATAACTTCCGATTCTGAGTAGTTTTAAATACAAGTCTTTCTCTTAGTGTCATAAGCTTATGAGATAGAACAAAAATACGTAGTTTTTATTCTAAATTGCTAAATTTATTTTAAACGTAATGTCTACATTGCTATTTTGAGCAAAGTTATTCCCACAAATATATCTAAACTAATTTAAAGGACCGAATAAACAACCATAAAATTTGTGATTTGTCTACTCTATGTTTAAATTATAATCATAGCAATGGCATAGCATGGTGAAATTTTTTGTGCAATACTTATTCCATTAAGTAAAAATTAACCAGTGAAAATATAAAATTAACATAGCAAATTAACCCTTTACTTTAAAAAAAGCAAAACAAAACTAATTTATACCATCAACAGTTTCGCCAAACCCTGGAAAAAAATCCCAAAATATGTTTGAATAATATAGACAAGAGCTACATATAAATAGAATACAATTACGAATAAATGATACGACTAAGTGACACAAACTTTCACATATAGTGTATTAGAGCTACACAAAATTGTCAAAAATAGGTTTTAAGTAAACAACCCTTAAGTGAGCATTACTCATAAAACAAACATATCATAATAAGCAACATAATAAAAACTCTTGATTTATAGACTTTGAGACAAATTGTTCAAATATTTTTAACAAATCTCAAATTTTCAAAAATAAGTTATTTGTAAAATATCATAAAATTGTAATTTGTAAAATTGATTCCAGATACCCATTTTGAACTCAACCTTTTAGGTCAGTTAGGAAAATTTTTATATTTTCTATAAATTATCTTGTGTAAGCTTACATTCAATTTATTTATTTTAGAAAAATAAAGTTGCATTATTCATTAGCATGTAAAATAAAACCCAGATACCAATTTTGAACAAAATCAGTATAGATGCCTTCAAAAATAAACAAAAGTTACAAAAATCAATCTTCAGTAATCTACTATAGTATGTTGTTTTTTAGAAAAAAATTATATCTAGTTATTTATTACTTAAAAAAATTTAAGAGATACTTAATTTGAATCAAATCGCTAATACCAGTATCTAGAATATTCAAATTTAAAAAAAGAGTCATCAGTAAGCTACCTTTAAACGAGTTTAACCCCAAAAAACAAGTGCGCCGCTTAATGTGTCATATAAAACCTCCTTAGATATACATTTTAAATCAATTTGTTATAGCCAGTTTCATAATAGCTTTTATTTTCGAAAATCACTCAAAGTTAAACTATCTTCTAAGGATTTTTTTTGCCTAAAAACAACTAAGACCTATACATTTGGTATTTGGTAGATCAACCGCCGCCTATATATGCATTTTAAACTAAATCGTTTAAGCTATTTTTACAAATTTAATGTTTTCGAAATTACTCATCAGTTATCAACCCCTAAACAAATGTTGACCCTAAAAACCCGTATACAGTTCTAGTTGACATGCCAAACACTTCCAACACGCCCATTAGTAACCAAATCATTAGAGTCATTTCTAAAATATTTCAATTTTTTAAAATCCACATGAAATAGTTTTGACTAAATAACTCACAGAACAATTCATCATGACAAATAAAATAAATAAAACACTCCCGTGATGCCCATTTGGAACTAAATCATAAAATATTTCAAATCTTCAACAAATCTGTCATCAGTAAACTACCCATAAATGGGATATTCCCCCAAGATCAAGTATACAGTGTTATTTGTCATACCACAAAATCCCCATATATACATTTTAAACGAAATCGTCATAGCAATTTTCGAAATATTTTGAATTTTCTAAAATGTTTCATCAATAAACTACCCTTTAACTAATTTTTGCCCAAGAACTAGTGATACAGTGTAATAGATAATGCCAAACAAATATTAGATGTGCATTTTAATTAAAATCATTTAGGGCTAAATATATTTTCAAATAATTTTAAATGGAAAATAAAATCACTTATCAGTAAACTACCCTTAATTTGAGGGGTAAGGTCAAAATAAAAATAAAATCATTTTGAGGTATAGCTCTTTTAAACCTACATTTCAATTTGAACAAAATACATCAAACAGTTTTGGATCCGTGGCCAGAGGCTTAGTGACAAACGGTCAGCATTTTGAAATTCACTTTATTGGGCTCGGGTTCTCATAAAACGTAGAGATTCATCATAATCTTGAGAATTATTTTATTATAATTACAATACTTTCTCTTCGTATAAAAATTAAATAATTACAAAGGAAACATGAAAATTAAACAATGACGTTTAAAGAATTAAGTCCTGCGTACATCAACAGAATGAACCCCCATTCAAAATAATAAATATTTACATCATTCAGGCTCATCTGGTATGGTTTACTACCTAAGGAGTTGGAGTTTAAATTATGGCCGAGTGTACTGAGGGCGTTATTTTACTAACTTACACTTTTTACAACTCCTCCGCGACAATGATGGTACTTTTATTTAAATTTGGCCTTCATCACCGCCGATTATTTGTAGTTAAGATGGGTTAAGCTGGATAAAGACACTTAAAAATGAGCATCGATCGAGTGTTTGTTCTATAATGACGTGTTGGTACGACGGACATTGTGAATCAGCGGTAACATTCATCCCCATCCAATTCATCACGGCCCGATGTTCATAATGTTCTTCTTGCATCACGTCCTCGTATATTATATAACACGCGCATGATACATGGACTTGTTATCAGGACGTCACATGAGCAAGTCTGTTATTTCAACCCTCTGCTTATGACTTTAGGGATTTATAGGTCCATGTCAACAGAGAAGATATATGTATGGGCTGATTTTGTTAGGAAGAACAGTATCTGGTACCCGCTTCAAGGAACGAGTGGTTCAAGGCGTCATCTTCGTGTTAGACTGGCCTGCTTATGACGGGGAGATCGGGGTTCAAATTTCGGTCGGATATACAGAGGATGTTTATTTTCCTAAATGCTTTCCCACTCTCTTTCTATGCAAATTCGTGTATATTACCTCTAAAATGCATCCTTCCTAATTCCTACCCAAGTAGAGTATGATCATATCGCCTGAACAAGTAGTAAGTCGCGGTTATAAAAAAAATATCTAGTGGTTACTAAAGATACGTAACAATTTTAATATATCCATACATAGAGTAATGTTATTTGCAGCTGTCACGTATGATATAGATTATTAATCCATATATAATAACACAAATAATATAGTAAAATGTTATCAATTTTGGCCCCAAAAAAATATGTTTGCATTTTCTAAACCGTTCTTCCAATCAGAATCAGGCTATATGATTTAGTTCAAATTATTAGTTCCACAGGAAGTAAACTTTTTTTGTCCAAAATATGAGAGTAGACCTACTTGTCGATTCTTGTTAAAACATAGTTCCAGTGATAGTTTTCTTTGTGGATTTGCAACTTAATTTAAGTATTCATACCTGACTTGGTTACGACATCGGGTTTCCCTCCAGAAACAATAACACTTTCGTGAAGCTTTGCATATAAATGATTTTGTCGTTCACGAGTATAGAAAAGTACAGTAGTCACAACAATCCGACTTTCGATTAGCAGACGTTTCATTTTATCCGACATACTATAAAATAAAAGTCGCATTTAATTAATTTAAAACCCATTATTGATTTTACACGAACAAAATAATAGTTATGTAATTTATAGTGTTATTAACACATTTATATATTGTACATCATACTGTAGTATAATTAATAATAAACCTTATTTCATACCTATCACTTTTATTTAATTAGGATTTAATTTGGATTTGTTTGGTTCCCACTCCCCCCATCTCCATTTCTTTACTATCCAAAATTTCGGTCATCCGACCACCATTCAATCCCGCTTAGGTCGAATAATCGAGACTACTGTAGGTCTAAAATAATATTAATGATCTTATAAATGTTTAAGGCTGTGTAAGCTTTATTCTAGATATTTAAAAATTAAGTTATTTTACAAAATACTTTTTCTTTTAGACAAATATTTATTTATATTTAAGCACAATAGCACAGTATGAATAATGTATTATTTAGGGATAGGATAAATATTTTTAGTTTGCATTCACCCAGTGAGAAAAGGAAAACCACATTCTGTAAATATTGTGTGTAAAAAAAAAGGCAAACCAAACTTACCGCTCGAAAATATTTCAATTATATAAAAATATATGTTATGTGGAGCTTATACAAAATACGCTTAGCAACGTTACCTCTGTATCCGCTATTTTAAAATGTGAAAGTTTATCTTGAACCCATAAAAACAATTGCCCTCTAAAGGGTAAAGATATAATCATAGGCCTATTTTAATATTAAAAATTAGAATAACACTGATGTATCCAAATTTTATTCGCAACCCTCTAGCTAACAATCTAGTCAGGATTTGATTCCCACATAATTACCGCAGCGTGCTTGTGGGACTAGCTAATGGAACAGCTACGGTAAAAATTAAAACACACACACACATACAAAAGGTAACAACATGCAGTCAGAAAACAATTCAATTATTCACGACACGTTTGAAAAACTTGTCAAGTGTTTTTATAGCTTAGGGCCTCCCTAAATAAACATGTGTTTATATGCAGACGTCAGGTAGAAAGGATTTTTATTAGCGGCCATTTCCACCCTTCAACCCCTAAAAAAAACACGTAATGTTAATTGGTGGGCAACACTATGTCGCGTTCACAAGGATTAGGATCAAACCAAAATTAAGCGTGACGTCAATATGCCCTAATTGCGTGGACGTGAGTCGCATCTAAAAGATTTTTCGGGGTATTTGGGGGACAGTGAGAGTAGGGGATGGGGGTATATTTTAGCTGGTTGATAATGGAACAGCTTCGTAGTTGGTCCCCTCACATCACATACGAATGCGCGCACGAGGCTGACCGCACCACATGCAGGCTCTCTGGCGGTGCGGTCATACTCCCGTCCGGCGACGCCAAATTGTCAAAACTCTATATCTCTCTGTCTCTCTCTCTTGGCTGACCGCACCACATGCAGGCTCTCTGGAGGTGCGGTCATACTCCCGTCCGGCGACGCCAAATTGTCAAAACTCTATATCTCTCTGTCTCTCTCTCTCTCTCTCTCGTCCGACTGCTCTAATGAAACCACCTCTGGCTTTAATAAACATGCCACGTATATCCTCGTTGTTCGACAATTTTATTTCACGGCAAACTACCATGTTGATTATATATTAAAAGGAGTCAATTAGAAACAATTCAAATTCTATGAAGAATATAATTTTATTAAATTTGTTTTTGTTGTTTAAATAAAAAAAACATGTATTCAACCAAACATTTTGTGATAGTAATACCTTTCATTATTTACTAAATGTTCTAACACTTTAAAAATAGAGATTTTAATTATTATTTTTTTGTCACTTGTCTGAAACCAACCCCAATATTATCAACAACATAGTACAATGGCTGAAGAATGAGTGGAGGACTTAGAAGTAAATAAACACACAGTAGCGTAGAAATAGGAAGGGAAACTACAGTGATAAATACGATTCTTGATCTCGCATCAGTGGTTGTTCGGTCTATCAGAACAAGAACTTAGTGGTGTTAGAAACATGACACCAGATCAGTAATTGTTGTATACACATCTGGTTCAACCTTACAATTCTCAATCAAATGAATTATTCAATTTTTCATGACATTTTCACTTCTTTTTTTTTAGCATAAAATATATGTTTTAAATTTGAATCATGTATAAGTAAAAGCGCTGATTGATTTCTTCAGAACTGCTCCTTACTTACTATACGTTCGTGGTATACGCATATGTACCATTTACAATAATGTGTTAGGGTTGAAGAAGGTTGAATTTAGTGGAACTGTACTCACATTTGAAGGGAGGTAAAGTGAAAAACAATTTAGGAAATATCGCCCTTATTACACCTGACCGAGCTCCAAAACTAGATCGTTGTGATTGGCCAGTATATTGTAAGAGTAACGCCTTAGACCATTTGACCACCGAAGTGGGGTTAAAAAAAATTATTAAATACATATTTTCATTAAAAAATTCTTTGAAAAAGTTCTAGGTCGTGTCTTATATGTAAGCCTCTAAAGAGTATTCTTTTCAAGGGTTTGCCAATCTAAATAAATGGTGCGACACAATAGCACAAAAATTCTCATATTGTGTATTATTGCTTCGAAGATAATTCGCAAAGATATGTTTTAAATAAACGACTCTTAGTTAATTTTTACTCATAAAAACAACATATCATCTTGTTGATCACAATAAACACTCTTTATATATAAACTGTAAACCAAATTTCAATTTAAAGGCTGTGTAATATATATATATATATATATATATTACACAGGTCTCAAATAGTTGTAATTACAGCAATGTCCGTATGGAGGAGAACACAATGCAAGTAATTTAAATTAGTTTAAAATGACACATAGATACGGAAATTGAACCCATGACCATTGGCTTAGCGGCGAATACTCTACCCGGTACAAGTGACATTTTTGACTAATTTAAATCAACATTAGCCCTTCTAATTTAATTTAAATTGTTCGCAAAGTACCAGATATTTGTTCATCTCTACTCATTTTGTCAGTATATTATAATTGTGTCTTTCCTAGTTTTTATTGTCCTCTCTCACTAACTCAATCTCTCTCTCTCACACACGCAACTGCCGAAAGTAGAAACAATCCCAGAACACAAGGCTTGTTTCACAGCATACTGCTGTAGCGGCCACAACTAGAAGATCCATTATTCATCAGTGGCGTAGCGTGGAGCTATGTTCTGGCCGGATTGATTGATGGGTGGTTGGGGTGGAAGGGGAGTGCAGGGGAGTTAAAATGTCACAAGACGGGAAGGAACGGTGCTCCAGGTATTCATACCACCTGCCGTCTGAGAGGGGAAGAAGTTTTTTAATACATTCTACCATTTTATCATGAATAGGTTACCGTGAAGAGTAATAGTTACAATCACGGGTGAATACAAACTATTGCAATTAATTTTTTCTCCCACTTTAGAGATTTTTTTTAAATTAAAAATAAGTTGGATGTGAGGTATTTTAAAGAGCTATAATCTATTAGTGTATATTCATTTTTATTGAGATCTTTGAAATTACATTTCTAAACATAGCTTATATAAACGATTATACTTTGGGTATATTATTTGCAAACTAGCTAAATCTAATAAAGTGCGTCTAATGCGCCACACCTAACTGTGATACTTACAAATTAACTAATTGGATAGAAGGTTGGCTTCATACACAAATAATAAATAGTCTCACCAGCACTATTCGGAATCAAACAAAGTTCCACCACATTGGTTTTGTTCAACCCCTCTATCTCCTTAAACATTAAGGCCAGCTATTTAAGAATACTTAAATGATTTAATTATTCTTGAAGCCTCTTGAAGTTTAAAATTATGAAAATTTTCTGTTTTAAAAATCTTGGAAGATATATATAAATTTAACAGTGTATTATTCATTTTCATCCATATGACCCTTGAATTAGGACACATAAAATATATCCGTGTATTTCAACCATTTACATTTTGGGTTAAGCTAATTTAGTATAAATAAGGAAGGAACTAAACATGTACTCTATTAACTTTGCAAGTTAAATATCTATAATTAAGTCACATGGCACACTTTTAGGCTGGAAGTTGTAAGATAAAAGTTATTATTTTTCAAAGTTCCACACACCCTTACTTTATTTTATTTTAGATGATAAAAGTTAATGTTTCAAATCAATACATAATAAGCATTTACCAAATTAGTATTCCTGCATTAACATATTTACATAATAAGCATAGAAAATAGCTCATATCTATATAGGGGTTTTACTAACGTGGAGGGATTGTAAAAGATATAAAAATTGGCACTATAGACATAAATTGGTTTAAGAGGCTATTTAATATCCCATTCGATACTGGTAATGGCGTAGATGATGTGGTTTGTAATACACTCTAGTTTAATTTTCCAACAGCTAAAAGTAACTTAATAAGGTTTCTTTGGGTTGGAGAATAATGATGACCAATATAATATATGGTTTGGAGCTCATATATATATATATATATATATATAGGATGTACAGTAAAATGGGGTACTCACTCCAGGGGTGACAAGAGAGACGAAAACAATTTAAAAAGATAATATAAACATGTGTTCCATTTGAACTTGTTTCCAAGTTACACCAAAGTGATTCCACTAGACTGTATACCATACTTGATATCTCTCGGCCTGTTGACTAGGTATATTCTATGGGTTATTACAAACACCTGCTATTTTTGAAAGAGTGTGGAATTCCATGACACGACGACTGCAGGCTTTCATACACGCTGAAGTTGGCCTTTTTGACCACTTCCTATATGTTAGGCAGCTACACACTACTGGTGTACAAATATGACTATAACACGGAAACAAGGTCAAATGGGATTCATGTTTGTATGATTTTTTTGCCCCCAATTGTTTTTGTGTCTCTTGTCCACCGCTGAAGTGAGTTCCCCACGTATATATATGGCGTGAATCTAAATGAACCCATTCCAACTATTGTAGTTTTTAATGACTAGGTACAAGTGGTCGTTAGTTAATATAACCGTTGCTCAATTATGTCAGTTTAAAATATATATATCGGAAATTAAAACGTACAAGAAGTATGTATGTATTGAATTAAAATATTTCTCGGAGTGTATTAATGTTTTAATAGTCGAGAGGTAATTTATTTTCCCGACAAAGAAGAAGAACCACCATAACGAAATGTTTGAACACCGTTAGTTTTGAACACAGGCTAGAGGTTATTTCTCTCCATTATGAATTCCAGTAGACTGTAAAAGGTGATCAGAACTCACTTACAAGATGGAACATTTACATAGTAATTATGTTAAACCAATAAAATTCGTGTCTTGAGAAGTGTTTGGTTATTCTAGAATTTTAAATTAAGTCTAAGATGATAGCCTCGATAACTTTCATCAACAATTTTGTTGATTATACTGTGTTTTTACTGGATACTAAAATAGTGTATTACTTTCACGTGAGCTTCTAATTTATAGACGATTGAATTTTAGAATAGAGTTACTGTATTATTCTTAAAAAGAGTGTTGATTATATATATATATATATATATATATATTATATATATATACAAGCGTTAATTTGATTATATTCCAAATGGGTTTGTCAGAGAACTTCTTGGCATATCAAAACCAAAACATGAGTGAAGCTCCGTATCTACTATGAAATAGTTGATAGCTAGGGGTAGTCAGTTTTTGTGAAACAACCCAAGTTCTAACAAGCAGGTCAAATATTATGACGATCAAGCTAAATGTTATTCAACCCATAAATAAAATTATTTCTATGAATATATCTGAATAAAAAAGTGTTTACATACCAAATACAAGTATCAATCTTTCCGAGATGACTCATATCAGTTTGTTTTGGTTTAAAATTGGAAATTTATATTGAGTCCAAATGCTAAAATATATCTACAGTAGCCCCATGGCTTCTTTGGTACTGACTGACAGCTAAAAGCTTTGAAAAGTTACCAGACCAAATTATGTATCTCTACGCCGAACCATATGATCTGCAAAAACATGTTTTTAGCAGCTGTCACTTCTGACAGTAAAAATTTAGGTATATACCTAAATGTTGACGGTCAGAAGTCAGCTGTGAGCTGTCAGTCAGCACCAAAGAAACCATGGGGCATGGGGCATGGGGCATGGGGCTGATGTAGTATTTGGCCAATATGTATCCTGGAAGCCTCAACTACAATAAATACGTGCTGGTGCTTTACTTCGCCTTAACTAGTTAAAAAAGACCTACAGGAACGACGTGGGGACTATCTACGAGGATTTTAATAAATACATACAAAATCTTCTGCCATCCAGTATTGACCTTTGGATATTAGCTCCACTTCCCAATTGACTTGTTTTTCCTTGACAAAGATTCTGATTTTATTTACTGTGTGTTTGTAACATCGAATTAAGAACCAATATCTGTGTACCAACTGTATAAAAAAGTATCTAACACCAATCTGTGCACATTTACTTAAACCTTTAAATATATATTGCATAACTAGTCATTTTTCAAAACTTAGGAACCCACTTTACCAGGTAAGAGGAAGTGAGTTTTAGAACGCTGTCAAATTCAAGAAGGTGAGTTAAATGAGCTACAACATAATAAGTATCGTGTAGAACAATATCTACAGAAGAATTGGCAAGTATTACTCCAGTTAATCCCCCAATAGTGAACAAGAAAATAAATCCTATAGCTCATAAACAAGGAGCTCTATAAGTTAATCGAGATCCATATATTGTTGTTAATCAGCTGAATACTTTAATACCTGTCGGATCGGCAATAATTATTGTAGCTGATGTAAAATAAGCTCGAGTATCAACATCTATACCTACGGTAAATATATGGTGAGCCCAGACTACAAAACCTAAGAACCCAATTGCGATTATAGCGAAAATTATACCGAGATTTCCAGTCTTGTTTTTGAATGAAATGAACCTTAATTAATGACAGATAAACTTCTTTAAATCCCCTCTCCTGGAAGTTAGTTTGATAAGCCTCGAGCAGATCCAAAATAAACCCCTTCCTAATATAATCTTTATTTATAAAGAGAGAGGAATAGGAAAAATATTGTATGAAATCTGACCGCATGGTATCTCACCTAGAGCTCTGTATTGTAAGAGTACGGCCAACAAGGGTCGTCTGCTATGCGGCCGTCTTGGCTGACCGAACCAGTACATGGCGGTATGTGGGACAGAAGTGAGCTTGTTGTTATATCTCTAAAACGTGTCAATTTAAAGTAATTATTTTTTTCACAATATAGCTTGGATTATTACATATACGTTGGCATGGTTTAGATGGTATTTCATATAAACACATATTATGAAAAAAATATTATTGTGTTTAGCCACCTCTTAGACTTTTGATCTTCTGATACATTAGACTCGGATTTCCATTGCCTAGTGTAAACAAACATATGTTTATAAATTATTATACTGAAAATTACATTATTGGAGATGGATCCATTTGTTTATAGATGGGTGTACGCAATTTATTACCTTAAAAAATTAACATTATTTTAAAAAAAATCCTAGACAGTATATGATATCGTTCGTTATAGTATTGCGTATGATCAAGAAATTCATATTTACAAAATCTTAACATTCATTGAAATTTTAATCAATAACATAAAAAAGTACAGTAGTTACAAAAACACATTGTTATATGTAATAAATAAATTTGTAATAATTATTACATCAGAATTTTTTAAGAATAATTTGTGATATTGTTATTTAAAAAAAAGTTAGTATAATTAGAATCGAAGCTATGTTTAGTTTACATTAGCACCGTTGAACTATTCATATGCCAACCAGCTCTGTGGTCTGGTGGTCAGTGTATTTGGCTGACATTCCAAGGGTACCTGTTTCGATTCCCGGCCGAGTTGGGGTTGTTTCTCTAGTGGAAACGTTACCTTCCTGGGTTCAGATTAGGCCATCTTTGTTGTCAGTTCACCTCCAAACCGTAGAAGGAAATAGAAAACCACCGCGAGTATCGCCCTGCCTAGAAATACTTTTAATAGGTCACCAATTTTCAACCCTGAAATATAGAGTGATGATGATGATGATTAATATCCCAAATTAATAATTTATTAAAAAATGGCATTAAATCATTGTTTTAATCTGAAGTTCAAAAATAGATAAGCCTTTTTGCGTAAAACTGTAAAATAAATAGATTTTATTTAATAGTAAAATCTAATTCTTACACATTTTGATTATATTGCTTTAATATTATTATTGTAGTTAACTATTTAAGATATGATGTTGATTGTTTAGTTATTTTAAGGATCACTATACACAATATAATAATGTAATAATTTATTTAATAGCCTAGGCCTACTCTATCGATAATTATAAATAAAGTTAGGCCGTCAATGTTGTTTGTGAGTCCGAGATAAATATGCCCTCTTTTTCGGATCAATTTAATATTATTGTTAGGGATTTATGAACATTGTTTTAAGTGATTTAAACATGTTATCCAAGTTATTTGTTTGATATGATAACTTATTTATTTAAGTCAACAAGTAAATTGAGCATAAGATGAGGAGCAAGCCATTCACTATCATTTAATATATTTACTATAAATATTGTGAATATCAATTTTAGCTCATAATACACGATTTTGATTTTAGCTCAATGTACTAATTCAGTATATGTAAATGTAATACTAATTTATTGATATCTTATCACGACATAAAATAAAATAAACAATATAAACATATTGACACATGATTAATTAGTGCTACTGAACACAAAAAAGAACTGACATGACAAAGCTGTGAAGTTTTTCTCGGCTACCAATTTAATCGTGATTTTAGATTAGAAAACCTCTTTTCCTTTTATAAGTTTTTTGTCTGGAAGGTATTAAATGGAATCCTCATCCTTTTATCAATGTGTTATACATCCAAAAGCAAAATATTATAGCGTAATTTCGAGTGATGAGTGAAAATGACTCGAAAGAAATAAATTTCCCATAAGATACCAGCAGTCTGCTCGAGGACAGCTAGGTCAGTGGCAAGTGCGGGAGTCACGTGGGCCAATCACAGCCTGCCCTTGTCGGCAAGTGCCATTTCAATCGTTGGCCGTACTCTCACTATAGAGAGCTCTAAGCTTCACTATCGTGCTAATGCTATTTGGCGGTGAGATTATTTGGAATTGAGTTTTTAATTTCGATGTCTGACACAGAGCTAAGTTCATTTAAAAGTGACTTCATGAGTATACATGAATATGTAAAATGTAGTATGATTTTGGTAGGAAGAACAGTAGAAGCTAGTTACTAAAGTTACTAAAACAATTTTAATATATTCATACATCAAACCAGCAGCTGTCACTTTTGATTGATATTATCAATGCTTATAAAATAACACAAATAATATAGTAAAATTATATCATTGTTAGTCGCAAGTAGATATGTGTGAATTTTCTCTAGTTCTACCAACTAAAATCAGGGTATTTATACATTTAACACCTAAATTCTATAGTCGCTACAATCATCAAGTAGCTAACATAAAAATGCTACCAGTTTCAACTTAAAGACTTACATCTTATAAATTTATAACAAATAACTTAATTTTCAATTATCCTGTATTATTTAAATCTGACTATTTTGTTTCTTAAATATGCTTACCACTTGCATTACAGTTTACACGAAATTATTTATATGTATGTGCTTCAACGTAAGTATTAAAAGGGTTTGCGTTATATGATGCTAAAAAAAGGAAAGAGCTGTATGTATTGTATTGATTTTCCGTGAATATATTATTTGTTATCATTGTGAATAGAATTGAATGTGGGACTTGCAGACTTTACTATCAGAAATAATGGCCTCGGAATGGCCAGTGGCTGCTGGATGTGCCCATAAAATGGCAATAAATGGGAGTTTTATGCGAAAGGAAGAACGCTAGACAAAATGGCAACTTAAGTACCATGTTTTCTCCTTTAGTTTCTTCTTTCTTTTTAAAGACTGGAATAATTTTAGTGTTGACGGGTCATTGTTTTTATTGAGTATTGTTAATAGATGTAAAGTATCCATTTATTGGCATCACAGTAAAGGAACCTAAATAGCTAAATGTAAATAATTATTTGTAGAAGAGGCGAAATGGTAGAGCAGGTTCATAATTCAGTATTATTAGGAGAATAAAAAACCTTACCTGGAAATAGTTACCCTATATGGGAGACTATGTATATACATAATGATAGTGCCTAGTATTAACATACCAAAACTCAACATTCTTGCATGCTGTGGTAGGGCCACCATCTTGAAAAATTGCGGCCGATATTTTGATTTTTATCAATATCTCATGAACCATAGAATATATTGAAAACCACTTAAAATAAATGTTGAAGAAAATCAATCTTTGAATATTTTTTTATCAACCTCTGAATATCTGCAACGATTACTCAGTTATATGCCAAAGACTAAAGGTAAAACTTATATTATATCCTCAGATGTTTGCCAAAATAAAACACCAACATAAAGCTGTGAATAAAGCATAGCTCTTCAAAAGAGTTATTTTTGTTCACTGGGAAGATTTTCATGAACATCAACAAGAAATATGTCTCACTGCTTAGGTATAAGTATCAAAAACTAATTGAATTTGATAATCATTATATGAAAAACTTATCAATAACAGTTAATAATGTTTACTTGGACAAAAGGTTGCTTTTAATAGAGCCAGTAAGAAAGTAAAATAAAAAATATAAATTTTGACAAGCAGTGAAGTTAACTGAGAATAACTAGATAACTAATTGCTCATCCAACTCATTGTCATTAAGTTCGGTAACCAAATCCGGATAGTTATTACATGATGGGTTCACAGTTACTGCAAATCAACCACAATGTTCCTACTCCATTGACACAGAGCTAGATCATTGCCTGGCCAATGCTGTACTTGGTAATAACAAACTATGAAAGAGTATTGGGAAGCTACTGCTGCTGTCTTAGGAAGAGGGGATTATGGCTCAGTCAAAATTTGCCTGCAGTTTTTGTTTCGCTGTCTGTTGGTTGTAAATATAGAATTTCAGCTCCTCTGATGTCTTCTTTTTTGATTTTCCATACATAAATATGATTAACTCCTCACCTGTTTTAGCAATATCGTCCTTATTTGACTAGTATTGATTGCAACTTTTATTCTTAACTCCTTTCCCTTTCTATTAACTTCAGAAACTTATCTTTTCTTTTTCTAAATATACTGGATGTTGTGTCACACCCTTACATTTTGTGAGAAAATAGAATAACACCTTTGGTCTGGTGATGAATCTCTCGTTTCTTAGTGATATTAGATACACTTTCTCCTTTTTACCAATCTGTGGTTGGAGGAAACACTAAAAGGTTTGTCTCCTGAACAATCACAATTACACGTTTGCCATCAGCAGTGCTGTAGAGCCACTCTAGTGATTATGACATCAACATCAAATGTTGCTCGGGGTATTTCAATTCTGGCTTTAATAGGATGAGTGCTAAAGGCACTTATGAGAGCCTTATTTTTCTTGACATTAGAGAGAAAACCAGACTTTGTATGGATAATGTAATTATATCCATTAAGCGTAACTACAGGTACTTTAATTATGTATCGAAAATTATGTGCTTCTCCTTTGGTTATAAGACTGTAACCCTACATTAATACTTCTCTTACCAGCACCAGTGAGTACATGGACTAAATGTCAATTTCATTAAGTATAATTTGTTGGGGATTGGAAGGTAGAAGTTTGATTCCCGACTGAGAGTGTTTATTAAATAAATAATATTTTCTCATTCACCCTTCATAAAAATGTGGACACATCTCCTCTAAATTAAACCTTAACCATATATTATTAATGTAGTTAAAAGCACATAGCTTGGATGGACAGTAAGACACGGATAAAAAAAACATGTTTAGTAAGATCAAACATAAAAAAATGTATTGTAAAAATAATATATTTTCAAAATTTGTAAAAAATTAAAATAAATTCATGTAGTAGTGTGTATAGCCTATAGCTGAAAAATATAAATATTTGTGTATTTTACAGAATACTTAAACTAGTCAGAATATTATGTTTAGTCTTGTTATTAAAACTAAAGAGGTTTACATCGTCCCTTATGTCGAACAAATGTAAGACATTTTTTCAAAATAAAATATTTTCATCCCATACGAACTCAAAATATCCAACATAAAATTTGCCTAAGTGGACATAATAGATATTTTTGAATGCTTCTTTTGAGATCTACGCTGATAATTGAAGCAATATTTCACTTTGAAAACTGTCGACTTGAATAAAGAACAAAAAAAATTGGAGTGACCATGTTTCTCTATGATCTACCTTTCATAGTAAACAACTTATTTTGAGTAAAAATATAAGATAACTTTGTGATCTGTATGGTAGACCCACTATAGACAGATTTACTGCTGGTTGACTTTGCACACACGTTCAGGTAAGATTTCATTGTATGCATTGTGTACTGACCAACAAAATAACAAAGTTACATTTAAATCATAATTCAGCTGAAGCAAGAAAATAAGGAAAACACGTGTTGATAAAAAATATTAGTTAAACTAATACGTTGCACAAAATACAAACTACTCCCAACTTTAATGAATGTAAAATTCTATATTCAACAAGAAGGAAACTGTGGATTGTTAAAGCAGCTTCACGAATTGGAAATATAGTTTTTTAGTAAATTATAAATAAATGGTACGGCGCAACGCACATAATTGATTTTTTATCTTAAAATATAGAAATCTACTAAAAACTAGTAAGATGTATAAATATAAATAATATAGATTGTTGCAGAAACATTCCACAGAAAGAATATAAATTAAAAGTATACAATGCTACAGAAATATTGAGAAAAGATTAACATAGCTGTCCACCAAATATCATAACAATTTCACACTTCAACAAAGACATCCATAAATAATATATATTACCTTTAAGATATAAAAATATTGGTTTAATAAAAACAAATTTCAAATAAAATATTTTTATTTTTAATAGTACTACAACTTTACAATGATCAGTTATTTAAAATCTCAAATAGTTACCAAGATATCAAAATTGGATGCACCCGCTAATGCAGGGTATCCTCAAAGTATTTTTCATAGAAAAATAAGAATTTCCATTTTCTTTGTAATGGTAAAAAAAATGCCTCGGGATGAAATGTATACAAAATCATTAGAGCCAGTTTCTAGAAAACCAGTTTTCTTTCTTTTTATCATGCAGTAAACTACTCTTAATTTTAGGTGACCTGGCGGTCCAGGGGTATTAATCACAACTTATGGATGTTCTTAAAGCCAGGCCTCCACCGTGGTTCGGATCCAACGTTAAATTGTAGGTCCTCCATTTCCTCTCACAATCATACTATCATTACAAATTAGTGTAAATGCGTTTAACCTGAACAGGTAGTAAGACGCGGTGCTAATAGTAATAATACTCTTAATTTTAGGTTTAGATATCCAATTCCAAAACACTCATCGGAGGAATCTTACGAGAATACCACATATACCAAGTTTTATCCTAATCGTTAAAATGATGTAAGCTCTTAGGAGAGATACAGAAATACAGACAGCATCGCGAAAACAACTTATTCCGTTTCAAGGGGTCGTCGACATTAGACAAAATATCGAGTTCTATTTTTTGACGATCAATAAGCCCTACTTATCTCTTCAAGGGGTCAAGAGAAAGTAGAAAATGGGTTTAAAACATAATAATATATAGATCCAACATATTATTATTATTATTATTATTATTATTATTATTAGCACCACGTCTTACTACCCGTTCGTATTATACGCACTTATGCTAATGTGTAATGGTGGGGTGATTGTCAGATGAAATGGAGGACCTACAGTTTAACGTGGTATCCGAACCATGGTGGAGGCCTGGCATTCCTCACAGTCACAAGTTGTGATTAATACACGTCTTGTCAGAGGCAAAGGAAGGGTTTGGCAATCAGATTAAGTTGAATCTCTTTTGACAGTTTGAGTTAAATTAGTTCCATATTATAGCTATGCTTCTATATTTCAATTTTTCGACCAATGGCATATGGATGGGGAAAAAAACTAAGCCATGAACAAAATAACGTCAATCGCCTAATTGTAGGATTAATTTAGGGCAGTAGCTAGTTGAGAATAATTCCAGGCTCCCAAGGCTAAGATCAGAAACAGAGTAGGCCTATTACCAACCCTGTCTAAATTACAGATTTAATTATAAAGCTATTAAGAATCGGTTGTTACATAACATCCCAGTAATTGGTTTGTAAATGACTGATTCGTTTACTATCGTCACCAAAAGTTTTAAAAAAAGACTTTTAATGAGGAAAAAAAATATTTTCTTTACTAAAGAGTATTTAAAACATTAAAAAACAATAACATAACGTTTTAGTTAATAACCAAGTTTATTATTTACTGAATCATTTCACACAACATCACTAAAGAAAATAACACCGTAAACTTTGTGAGAAGAAGCAGGCTTCTGATTAAATCAAGAGTTCATTGACGTACGGTAAGTAAAGCTACTTTATTTCAACATACTTGATGGTTGGAACAAACAATTATTAAGAGCCCGCCCGCCTCAGTGGCATAATTAGCTAATGCGCTAGTTTCGCATTGAGCTCGACTGCTAAACACGGGGAAATTGAGGTTCGAATCTCGGTCGGGTGAATTGGGGTGGTTTTTCCTACATGGGTTTCCACTCTCCCTCCATGCAAGTGCAGGTTCACTTCCTCTAAATTCAACCATACCAATCCAATAGCGTGATTAGTACTTAAGCGTATAACCCAATCGGGTAGTAAGACACGACGTTAAAAAAAAACTCTACATATAAATACAGTCGACCGAATTGGATGTCATGTCTCTCCTGGTCAGTAATGCCATACGCTTAAAATAAAATCAGCTGTTAGTAAGTATTTTAATACTATGGTCCGTGGTCCCTTCACTGTTCAATAGTTTCCTAATTCTGATAATGGTTCTCCTGTCTAGCTTAGTCTCTGTTGAATATAAGAAACATATAATATATTGCATAAATAAACAATTTTAGATCAACTATATTAATAAAATGAAGAGTTTGTGTGTCTGTCATGAGCATTGCGTGATATATACCTCACGTGGAGGGCTGATATTTAAAATTAGTAGCCCCTGTGCACGAGCATTTGCACCTAGAAGTTGGAATTTTAAACTTTCGTCTAGATATTTTTAATTTCAATAAAAACATAGTCGGAAGAAATGAAATGAAGAGAGTTTTTTTTCGTCTGTTTGAAGCAAAGAAAAGCGTCACCCCTGGAAACGCTGGGTACTTCTGTTAGTCCTATTTAAATATTAGAGGCGCGTAATAGTAACAGTCGATTCATTATTGTAGCTTCGGTTGGTGGTTTTCTAATTTTGAAGCTTATTCTTACTAAACATTATTTAGGGAAAATAACACCAAACAGACGCACTGGCTATCTATAACCTGATTTGGTTTGGAAGAACCGTATCTGTTAGTCACTAAAGATACTTAAGAAAATTTAATATTCTCATACATTAAGTCTATAAAAATAGCACAAATAATATAACAAAATGTTATTAATGTTGGCTGTGAAGAAATACGTTACGTTTGAATTTTCTAAACTGTTCTTCCAACCAAAATAAAAGTATAGGTATGTGAGTGTAAATTTTACAGGGTGAAAGATTTAATTTTCTAACATGGTTTGTGTCGTAACATATACGTCATACACTACTAATTACAGTCATATTTTCATATAAAGGGCCTTATCTAGCCACTAGAAAATTTGCCAGATTTACTTTCATGTATTCATACGTCAGTTCATAATATGTTCAGCGTCACTTTGGGTATATTATGTTTTCAATACCTTTAAAATAAATACTAATTAAATAGTATCAATGGTGGTTGCAAAAATGTGTTTGTATTATATAAAATACCCTTTCTATGAAAATTAAACAGTATATATTATATGAAAATATATTTCACAATAGGAAATTTTTAGTTTCCGGCATGTTTCGTGTCATAAAATACATACAATGCTACGGTGTTTTTATGAAAACTAGAACGAAAGAAGAAAATGTCACGTGATACAACGGTCTCCAACCGCCCCATCAAATATGTCACAAGCAAACAAGCACTACCCTTGGGGCATCTGTTCTTCCAGGCTCGTGTTAAGACTCGCCAACAGTATCACACAAATTATTCGAACCAGGGGAGTGAAATGAACGTGACCGAGCGTTCAAACACTGTAAAGAGTCTGAAAGATGTTCGCGCTCGCGTCTTATGGAACCCATGATAGCAACGCTTCTAACATTCTCTCTATTCTTCTACAATATTACCTTAACTAAAATTTTAATAGTTTGAGAACAAAAAGAGTATTTTTACCAACCAAATGAACGACACCATACAACTAAAATTATATATTTTTCAAAAATGTACTCAGATTAAAATTTGGAAATTTGTCTTAACGTAATATTGCTCTACCGATTGAGCTATCCAAGGATGTGTCCTTTATAGCTCTCCCAATACTACAAAGTTTTAAAACCACGGCAACCTAATTATCTTCTATCGATATTCAAGTGCTACAAGTTTATCACCCACATCAATTGCCACACGGAATAAGGCAACATTTTTGTCTTGTCTGGTTATCGAATGACAAAAGAACCAAATCCTGGTCAAGTGTACTTAAGATGTCTTTCCTCTCTCTCCACACAAATGTGTAAGTATTTTCTATAAGTGTTATCTTCCACTCCCCTACTTCATTAGTGCAAATATGTGGATAGTTCGTATGGTCAGTGAGAATCGGTAAACGTATGGGGAAAAAATTGTTGATGCTCATTGCCTAAGCGAAATTAAAATATGAGGTGGAGAGGGAATACACACTGACAAATGGGCTCCTACCGATATTTTAGTTTATTAAATTGATTATTATATGTAAATATGTACAGTACGTACACTTCGATCACCATGGAAGGTAGAAGTTTTCCACTATGGTCTAGGCTATAGTATAGGATCATAAAATGATCAGTAAAGGTAAGATTGATATCTTTCAGGTTAGACGTAGTATACAATCGTCAGTGTTATGAGAAAAAAAATATTTTCTCATCGATTTGTGGCTAAATTGTAATCCTCATTATTACATATATTGTATATAAGATAGATAAGAATATACAGTTTTAATAGTTGATTAGACTAGCTTAAATTATATGTTCAAATAAAAGAAACGTTTTTGATTGATAATCATAATCTAGTTTTCATAACAAGGGCAGATTTATTTTCATGAACTAATTTTTCAGTGTTATTCATCTAAGATAATATTTTGAAACATAGAAAAATAATATGGAATCACGTAAATTTTAAAGTAGTAGGATATAATTACTATCAATATAAGTAAATAGCTATAAATTATGTTGTTTTTTTAAACATTAATTTATTTATTTTATAATAATTAATCTCACACAAGTTTGTGGTGAAAAAATAATGTATTTATATAAATTATATATTTTCTGTGTCTTTTATCAGTGTCCTCTGAATCTTGTTTACATAACAACAGTTAATGTCAAGATATATAAAAATTGTGCTATTTGTTGGGCGCCACTCCTAGGATCTAGGAGAAAAAAATATTAATAATTTAAAAATAAACATTTACCTCGGCTAATTCAGACAGTGGCATGACGACTCTCAATACTCGAGACCACTTGGGGAATACTTATAATAGAACATGAGCAATTTAAATAAAAATGGATTGTTGAAATATAATGTAATTTAGACTACAAGAAAAACAAATGTATAAAATAACAATTATTGGAACTTTTGTGGGTTTATTATTGTTTCCTTTTTTACCACATCCCAATCCTACCTATGGAATTCCGGATAGTTATAATTCTAATTTGACAAAATAAAATAGTATTGTTGAGACAAAAAGAAGAATAGAAAAAAATAAATACAATTATTATTTGGACATAAAATAAAATGTTAATTAATTCTCAGAATTAGATAGTCTTTCTGAAAGTTCTTACATGAATTCTGATATTTGATTTTTTTTTAAATCATATAACTTTAAAGTTGAAGAGTTGGCTTGACCTCACCCATGAATTAGTCCATGCTTAAACAACACCAACTTCAGAAATTTGTTTCACTTTATTAATGTTAACTCGTCCACAATTCTTAAAAAAATAAACAGTCTAGCTCTTACACATCTACTTAGCTTTCCATTTGCTACTCGCACTTTACTTTACAACCATTAATTTACTTTAAAGATAAATTAAATTAAGAGCTCCACAGAATTGGCTCCATGTTAGGCCAACACCGAGGAAGAAGACCCTAGTCTCCTACAGAAAGTCTTCCAAAAATCAAATTTAAAAGTGTTCTATTCTTTACTTCCAAATCCAAAGAGAAAACTAATATATTAAAACAAAAGATAAAATGTTGGCTATGGACTAAGGATAAAAATCAAATACAATGCAGGTTTAATATAAATAATGAAATATATCCCAATTAATGTGAACAATGTTTTCTTAAAAATTTAATGTTTATTTATATAATTCAGAATTGAAAAGCGCGCTAGTTTGGAGCTGTTTACATATTGCCTTGTTTCCTCTTTTACAATCACGAGACTCGCTACTTACTTGTTTGAAAGATCCGCACATGCATTGAAATCAATCATGGTCGACATTCAAAATAAATAAAAGAAGCGTCAACAAACGTCTTAGAAGGATAATTAATATGTTGAATAAAAGGTATGTGTTCTTCCTTAAGCCGAAATTCCTTATTTAAAACAATGTTATACGTTGTTCCTTCCGTATTTTTAATTTTATTGAATGAATGTAAATAGTATTATTTGTCAGGCCAGCAATACAGTGGCCGAACTTTGAAGTGCTTAATTTCAAACGAAAATAAACTGGAAACTATTCACAAAAATTAGAAAAATATAAGGACATACATTGTAGGGTGGCAAATAACGTCACAAGCTTTCGATGTTTTAAGTAGTTTATGTTTCAAGCGATACACGTGAATAATCTACAATAAAGTATCATAAAGTATAAATAAAGTATTAACAGTTGTTAATGAGTTTGTATTCGTGTCTTACACACATTATACAGCTAGTCAGGTAATTTGTAAAAGCATAGAATTGAAACTTTGTTTGACATGTGATGAAAGAACGTTTGAAGACATATTCTTCTAATCGCAAACAAATCAGTTCTGTAGTAATAATTAGTTACAACCCGACTTTCAGTAATTGAAAGCAACAGGCACACAAAACGTTGAGTAATTAGTCAGTAATTGCAAGATTCATGCCTTAATGACTTTATAATTCATAGGTTATCATCAAACAAATGTGGGAAAATCACATTCAAAACAAACAAAGGTTGAATTTAAATTAATTTATTTAATATAACTACCCATTTCCTCTGATATTATGTGTGTGTTCATATTATAACTTTGGAACTAATTAGTGAGTTTGTAGAAAACTTTATATACATATATTTTCTTACAAAGAAATCTTTAATTCATATTTTGTACTTTTTCAGGACATAAATTTTTGTTTAAGAAGAAACAACATTTAAAATAAATTAGTTAATATAAAGTCTGATGCAAAAATATCAACATAATACAATTGGTTGATTGTAATTTTACTATAAACACAACACTTAAACACTTTAAACACAAAATATAAAAATGGTTTCCTTAAAAAGATATTCAGCTCATTTTTTTGCTAATAGGCTACATTTTTGTATTTATTCCCCTCGCATTCTTAACTATAACGTGCTAATGTGTTAAAACAAAGCTCAGAGAGAAGTGCATCAACTTTATTATATTCTTATAGGATATATACTAGTACAGTTAAACTATTTTTTAAATTAATATCAGTATTAAAAAAAGCAAACAAATGTATTTAAAACTTTGTTTTTATTCGTGCAAGAATAATTTTTTTCATCCCCGTGTCTTACTACCTGTTCATATTATACGCGCATATGATAATTACTCTAATGGGGTAGGTACGGGGAAGGAAGCATTTTAAAGGTGGTTTACCCGCATTTGCGTGGAAGGAAAGTGGTAGACCATTTAGGAAACCACCACTTTCAGTAGACCCAATAAATATCCGAACACCAATCACCCCGTATTTATCAGGTCAATCTAAACATGAGAGTGTCGCCTTAGATCATTCGGCCATAGAAGCAGTCTTATAATTTAATAAAACAATATAACACAATGTTCGTAACTTGCACTTTCAAATAGGTACTTAATATCACATGTAGGATGAGTTGGGGGAGGAGGAACCCGAAATGAAGTGCATTGGAGTTTAGATATAATGTATAAAACTTTGGGAAAGTCACCAGATTAAAACTACACCCAGTGCACTAGCCATAGATTCGAACCCCTACCACCCTTTAACAACGCCTTAGACCCCTCGCACCAAACCTATTAACGTGTTCCATTACTAAGAATTATTTTTAACACATAAGGTGCCCATCCAAACTTGATGAACGATCTTCTTGGTGATCACAGGAATATATACAGCCTTGCGGACTTATTCCAGAGATGTTAAAATATTGTTTCATTATGAGATGAATCAGTCACGTGACACAATCTAGAAAATATTTATGTTTAGCTATTCTTAAACCGAAATTTGTAACGGAATGATATATTTTCATTCGAATAGATATTACTGTGTTTCAACTTCTGGGAACTTTCAACCCTTAACAGATAGCTCAAAATTTGAAATGGCGGAGGTTTTAACGAATTATTTGGTGATAAGAGAAATTGAATAATTTAAAAACTAACTTGATAAAGTGCCTTGTATATTTATTGAACCTGAAGAGATTTTTGAGTTAAGTGTAAAGGAATGTATAAAATTGCTCAGACTGAATAATCAGTGTGCTTTAGATCTAATTGAATGCCTTGAAGAAGTACGGAGAAAACCTATAGCCAGACTATCTTACGACCAACCATCTTGAAGGTATTTACCTACCATAATCCTAACTCTATGATCAATGGGCTACTCGTAAGAAAATCAGTTATACGGATTCATCTTCTGGTAATTTAATACTATACATTTAAACACACACATTCACTAAACCTCTGACTCACACAAACGTAACAGAGATGAAATTAAATGAAGTGTACTTATATTATTTAAATGTATAAAATATGTGTTCATAAAAATGTAAAGTACAACGCAGCTCACATTATATTATTTACCGGAAGTGTGGAATGTTAAGCTAAAGATCTATACTAAGGTAGGTGATTCATCCCGAATTACAAGATTTTAAATTTTAGGATAGCAGTTTTACGTAATAAAATTATGAGTTCGAGTGGATCAAGGCGATACAATCTCGTACATCCCTAGGTACCCATTTAAATTAAATCAAATATAGTTTAAGCATTACACCCGGATAAGGCTTAGCTATTCAATTTCCGTGTCCAGACATCATTTATCGATTATATTTATTTTGACTGAAACTTTTTAATCTGTCAGTAAAGTACAAAGTTTCCGTGAACAGAATCTATCAAACAAGCAATATATTTCAATCTTCTTCTTCTATATTAATAAATTAAGGGTTTGTTCGTTACGAGCATTGCACGACATCTACTGCAAGCAGAGGCATGAAATTTTAAAAATTAGTGTCCACTGTGAACGAACGTTTGAACCTCAAATCTGGAGTTTTAAAATTTCGATTTTTGTCGATTAATTAAAAACCTGGTCGGAAGCAAAAGAAAAGGCTATGAGCACCGCAGGGCTTGAAAGCACTAAGATCTTTAAAGCTACCTTCCTCGTACAATCAACCTAAAAACATTTCTCTCGGAAAAAGTTGGGTACTTCAATTACATTTATAAGTAACTAAATAAAAATGTTAACATTAAGCTTGATCATTGAGGAACTATGTTTCAAACGGTGTCCAGCCCCAACTCAAATAATTTTGAACATTTAGTCTATACGTGGTGCAAAGTCAGGTGGGTATGAGTGTTTTGGAGTTATAAGTGTTCTTCAAGGAGTTAAGAAACTTTACGCGCAAGAACGCAGAAAAAAAAACATAGTTAAATTTAGAGAAATAAATCAAAGCACTACCTAAATATTTGGAGTCACACCTGGTCTCCAGATTATGTGCCCTTAAAAGACCATTATAATACGACTACCTTACACATTGAGGCAGTGATGTTAATGTTGATGATAGTGCTGATGTTGGCGGGGAAGACATTAAAACCTTGGTGGCATCACGTAAATTTTGGGAAATTGTGGTTCCGCTCTCTCACAACCTTCACTGAAAACCTTTTGTCTAACTTTTAGCCATATTCTTCCGCTAAGGCCTTGGCATTATTTTCACCGCAGTCTAGGGCGAGAATTTACATAACAAAGCCCGGCGCCTGTGGAACCTATGAAGAAGTGGAATTGAAAGTGGTGTTGAGGGGGTCTTGAAGAGAAGAGGGTAACGAGTACCCACCCACCCCCTCTCACTCTTCAACCCCCAAACAAAAAAGGAGTCGATAGAAGGGTGGGGCACTTTGAAAAATATATGTGAGGTCAAATGTATTCGTTCAATCATTTTAATTGCTAGGGAGAAATATATTTCTTGCGTGCCTAAATAGTGTAACGTGACTAGGGAACCATTGCGTTTTTGTAGGATTTGAGTACGCTCTAAAAATGTTCGATTCACAACTTAGAGAGGTACTTTGTGACCAACCTTTATCACCACTCGTACCCCTAACTTGGAGTGACGACGCTTACTAACCTTCTAGCCACAATTTCTTTTAATGAATATTTAAAATAAAAAAAACTAATAAAATTGTTGGCTTTCGAGCTTCCAGAATGCGAATGCAGGTACCATGGTTTAAAATACGCTAGAATAATCTTGATAATCTTGGGTTAGATCATCTAAACAATTAATAATTTAACAAACTTGTAAAGGTATTTATTCGTTTCCTCCTCTAATAAATGAGCGTTAGTTAGTAATTTAAGGTTGCTGTTGACTAATTTGGAAAAATAATGTACATATTTTTATTTTTATATTCTGAAAATTGAAAAATAAGACCTAGACACGAGAATCGAACCCAGTATATGATATCTAGATGTTATTAAATCCTCACAAAAACCAATATAATAGCTTTGGCTATTTGATTCTTTTTATTTTTAGTTTAAATGATAATAATGATTATTAAGTGTTAAATAATGATAATTTGGAATTTTAAATGTTATCGGTTGTGGGATCAATATATAAAAAATATCTTTAGTTAAATTTTAATCAAATCGTTTTTGTTTATTAGTCTTATAGTGTGTTTAAACGCTTAGCATGTATTTAAAATAAATTTAAATCAACAATACTATAAACCTTTGTTTTCCCATTGTATTTTTATTTGATACTAATCGATATCTTTGGTATGTTTGTTCAATTCTATTTGCTTCAAATATATAAACTTTGGAGTGTTTGCTACAATATTTGGTAGAAACAAGAAGCTAGATGTTTCTGTCAGTAAGGAAAGTGTTAGACTATTTTGTGGAGGTGACCCAACTTTTTTGTGAAAGTCACCTACTCTGAAAAATTAATAAGTTTTTATATTACTCCTTACGTTGTTGTTAAATAGAAACAGCACACTGGCACTTTGCAGCTGTCAACGGGTGTTCTTTCATAATGTCATATTCACAAGATTCTCCAAGAATTTGACCCAAAAAAATCAAAAATTTCAAAAATATGAATATATAGCATGTGGCAAAAATAAAGTTAGCTAAACCATTATTTCTTAGGACAAATTACATACAAAAAAAGAGAAACACTTTTACATAGAGGATCCCAAATACTTTGGAGCTACATCGATCCTTTATTAGGTCACAATAAAAATACCATATTATTTGTTAATGTATATCAAAGATTTGGTTTGCCTTTTGAGCGTTAAACATAAAAATATGTTTATATTTTCAGTTTAAAATCCCCTTGCTTATACTAATATTCAATTATTAAATGAAATATCCATATAAAGGCTCCCATGTATATCAGAATTAAGTAAATATATGTCAAAATAAAGGTTTTTTTTTGGTTGAATTTATCCACAAACATGGGCCTCTGAATTTAACTTTTAGTTTTATACTGTAGCTTCCAATTAAAGTCGAGCCTTAGACTGGGAAGGGAAGATAATTATTTTATAATATTTTTTTGTAAAATAAAATTAAGAAAACTTAACAATTGTACTAACTTGAGTATCTTTTATGTAGAAAAAATTAATTCACACTTATGAAAATCCCATTACTAAAGTAATAAAAATATAGTAATATACCTAGACATGAAAGCGCCTCTCGCAAAAAATTAAACGGCAATTGTTAAAGCGTCCACGCTATTGTTTATGATGCCCTGACGAGTTTTACAAAACACTGTTAGATGGCCTATTAGATTAGCGACCGTGCATTCCTTTATTTCCTCGAAGCTCTTGTTTGTCTTGGTGAGATAGATCCTCTGCCGACTACAACCTCACCAGTCTGCCCAGCTCAGTTCTAGCAGAAAACACACAACACAACGTTTCACTTTCTCTTTGTCCACAGGAAAACTTCATCTAGAGGTTTTTCCTCCGTTGTGGACACAAAAAGAACTCTCTTCGGGAACACGTAAGCAATTCGATTCCAGTACAGCAATCAAAACGAATCTCGTCCAGATATCGAAGCAGTCTCTTGAGACAATGGCGTCGAAACAGACTTCCAGATTGCAGAAGAAGACAATCTGAAACGTGTGTAGAATATTCTACACGGGTGGTACTGATTCAGTATAACATACAAATCTGTAATAAATATTATACTTTGAAAGTTAGTTAAGATCACTTATCGTTAGCACCATTCGACAGTGTCTAAATCAGATGTAACATGTCATCACTGACCCTCTTCTATAAGATTTGTTTTGCTATCGACAATATATTTGGCAAAATAAAAACAAACTAGAATCCAAAATTGTTAAAGCAAATTATATATAATTTTCTTGGTCAAAGAAGATGTAATTTCATCATATACTTTTGGGTGGAAACAATCAATGTTAATGAGAAGTTCAAAAAAGTAGACACAGTTCAAACATTTATTTGAACTCTGGCTAATTAGTCTCTAACATCAAAAATCGTATATAATTGACTAAAGTGATCATACAAAATTGTGTGTGACCTTGTCCACAGAATTGTCGTTATTTTCTTAATACGACATTAACTGTGTTTTCCAGGTTTTCAAGAATACATTTTCATTGTCCCACACACTTTAGAGAGTAGGGCTTATAGGGGTATAAAGGAATTAAATCTAGTTTTAAATATGAATGAGTATTGTAAAATCATGCCAGTGGTATTTAGAACAGGATTATTTAGCTTTGATGAGGAAATATAACTATTCAATTACTATAGTTTCAATGTTTCAAGGAAATAAAAGGGGTAGGAGGGGGGTAGGACATGTGTTCTCGCTTTATTTTTCATGCGATGGACTACTTTTTCAATCTTGCAGTTTAAGATCCAGGGTTATAAATATTCCAATATTTATTTAATTTATTGTGTGATTCCTTGTATTAAGCTTCTTTTTTTTTTAACACAAGGGATTTTCCTGTTCTTTTCCATGATTCTCTCAGTTAATTTTAGTAATAATATATATCAAAATAAAAGTTATCTCCATTCCAAAATTTAGCGTTTGTTTGTTGAGACGTATTTATTTTTCTCTAGGTATTTTTGTCAAGATTCACCGTAATGCTGATTTTACCTGTAATAATAAAAATATCAACCAATTTTATCTGAGTCCGTCTTAAACAGAGTCGTCTTGAAGAAACACAGTTTGAAATCATGTTTTAGTTTTAAATAAATTATAAGTTTGAATAGCTTTAAAACGACAATTAATTCGTATTGAGCCTAAAATTGTTAATTTATTGGGCTATGAGATTTCGTGCACGGCAATACTTTCAACCAGGATGCCACTGAGATAAATTATGACACTGCGCCTTATATTAAGTTATATACTCTACGTATGCTGTGCATAGCTATTTATGCCTTAAAGGGCTCCTCTTTTTCCTGGTTAAGCAACGTTTTATCTTTATGTTTCCTCAATATTTTTCTCAATATTTGATTACTAATTTTGTATTACATTTCATCATAATATTAATTTATTAATTCACACTTTTAGAACCCCTCTCTTCCGCCATTATTTAAAAATCAAATTGTTCGTGAATAACATCCCAATATTTTTAGTTAGTAAATGCCATGTCAATGTTATGTAAGGTAAACCAGATTTAATTTAATATGCTTATTGAAGTTAATATCAATGTGATTCATCTTTCCAAATACTATTTAGGCTTTATCGGCTCGTGATAATCTTATATTCCCACCGTGTGTCGTACTGCCGAATGTAAATATTTTGATTGAAATCTTTCAATATTCTTGAAAATCTTGGAAGAAACATCAACTGTGAAGAACATAGATTGCTGAGCTTGATGGTTTTTTGCTGAATATGTTTGCTCCTGTTACGGTCGGCTGTGAAGAACGTCTCGTTTCTTCATCCCGCGAGCTATTAATATTCCGGTAACGTGCGTAATTCCGCCATCCAAAGTGCCCAGAGCAAATTTGAGAATGTTTTATGGGTAATAGCTGCTACCATATGTTACCCATCGATCTTTTTGGTCCACATCCGTGGTCTTAACATCGTGGCTTGGGCTTGCAAAGCTTAAGGAGTCAAAATATGATATTATGTATTCAAGAAATGCTACATCAGTGTCTTCTGCGCTCTCGTCTCATCCGAAGAATAACATAGTTTATCACTAACTTGTTCACATACCTAACAAATAAGTAGGCCTATATTATATGAGTATGCCAGGAAATAAACGAATTTGTTATACAAAGTCTTAATGATTCAAAGTGTATTAACACGTATTATGTTTATAATGTTAATGGATTGTATTAGTGTATGCTTTTATATAAGAATGAGTGAGTGTAGCTGTATGAGTGAGTAACTGTATGTGAATGTGTGATTTTGTGTGAATATATGATTGTGTGTGAATATGAGATTGTGTAATTGTGTCTGTGAATAAGTGTTTATGTGTAAGTGTATGATTGTGTATGTTGTTTTAAAGTTATAAATTCAAATTTTGATATAATTCTATATACCCATCAGACTTTAGAAACATCATAAATAATATACATATTATATAGGTCTAATATATATATTATAATAATAATGAATTTTTTCTTCAAGAAATATCCCTAAAATTTAAAATTTTCTAATTATAAGCACGTTTAAATTGAATAAAAAAATAATATTGATATTGAAAACTATAATTATTAAACGTTTTCATGTCATAAGAGAATTTTAAATAAATATTATCTTATTTTACTGATACATTTTGAGTGAAAAATATAATTTAATATAGGCGATCACAAATGATCACATAGGAAAAGCATGTATTATTTCAAAAGAGTGATTTTTTAAACCTTACATCTAGTCAGTATTATTGGTAGCAAACATCACAGACCGTGTTACCTATTTTAACTACTTTAAATACGTCATTATTCCCCCTTTTCTAAAATATCAATATAAAAATGTCAATATTAGAACTAAGTGAGTGTTGTGTTTACTTGCTATAGAAATTTTAGATGAATTCTTCGCGAGTAATAGTTTTAAGAGATATAAAGTTCAAGTGTCACTAAATTAGTATTTAAAACTCTGAATCATAATATAATTTTTATATTGACATAATTAATAATGACAGGTAAAAAGAAGAAACTTCACTTGGGGTAGTTCTAAGTTTTACACTTACAAAGCTACGAATGTGGGTGCATATATTTTTGACAGCACTTCTACTCTCATTTTAATTTTAAGGCTATTAAATTATTTACAAATACTGATTGCTTTGTTAGGTTAGCTTGTGAAGTCAAAAATACTTTTCAATCCATAATCCATCCACAATCCATTCCATAATCAGGTTCGACTTCAAAAACTGACGACTGGGGTGATGAAAGTTGCTTAAAGTTCGGGGCCAAAGAACATCGATTGTGACGTCACAATACATTGTAGGTTAATGTACCTCTTAAATGTCACATGATGTATCTTCCGAAGCTAACTGGGTCAAGGGAACGCTCGGAAGGACCACGTCACCTCAAGTGAAACGATCATGTTAGTTACGTTCGTCATGAATGGTTATATTATTATTATTATTATTATTATTATTAGCACCGTGTCTTACTATCCGTTCGGGTTGAACTCACTTACGCTAATGTGTAATGGTAGGGTGATTGTGAGATGAAATGGAGGACCTACAGTTTAACGTGGAATCCGAACCACGGTGGAGGCCTGGCATTCCTCACATTCACAAGATGTCTTGTCAGAGGTGAAGGAAGGGTTTGGTAATCAGATAAATATTTGCCGGGACCAAGGATTGAACCCCGGACCTTAGCACAGAAGTACGATACCTTACCCCTAGACCACCAGGTCATAATGGTTATAGTTAGTTTACATAATATACCTTACAATTTTCTTCTATTTCTTTAATATGTGTCTATTATGAGATAGCAGTATCTAGGATTAATCTAATCGTGAATACCAAGTTGTATTATTCAGTGATCCAACTAATACCAGCAGCATAAGTACGCACCACAGTTTATTAGAATGTTCACTAAACAGAATCCCTCCCGTAGTAATAGGACCCAAGGCCACAGATATGCCTTAATTATACTATACTTAGCACCGCGTCTTACTAGCCGTTCGGGTTATACACTTGAGTACTAATTACACTAATGGGTTAGGAATTGAGAAGGTTGAATTTAGAGGAAGTGAACCTGCATTTGCGTGGAGGGAGAGTGGAAAACCATTGAGGAAAATCCACCCCCAGTTCGAACCTCAATCTCTCCGTTCTCAGCAGTCGATATCAACAGGAAACTAGCACGGATATGCCTTAATTAAAAGGTGAATAAGGGGTAAGTAATAAAAGTTTTCAAGTACTGAGAATAATATTTGGATTCATCAAAAAAAAATTAATTTGAACCAAACTTATATATTTATTTTAATCAACAATTAAAATAATGAAGCTCACATCGGTGGCCACGTGGTCTAACACGATATTCTCGCAATATACTAGACTGCCCATGACGTTGAGATCGAGGTTCGAATCTCAATCGGGTGAATTAAGGGTGTTTTTTTTAATGGTTTACCCCTCTTCCTCCACGCAAATATGGGTACACTTCCTATAAATATAACCTCCCAAGTCTCTAAAACCACTAGAGTAATTGATACATAAGCGTATAACCCGAACGGGTATTACGCGGTGCTCAAAAGAATTAAATTAAAATTCACATTGAGACAACCGAATTTTAGTCAAATAGATTATTTCTGGACATTCTGAACACTATATAATATTCAATTCAGCACAAGTGTTTCACAATTCATACTGGAGTATTTTTTGACCCATTTCGTGAGGCCATTTCAGGGAATGGGCAGAAATTTGACCGATTTATAAACTGAGTTAATTTACGAATGGGTGTACTTTATATATTTATACACAGTTTATGTATATAGTGTATATTTAATTGTACATAGTATATATATAAACCTCAGTGCTTGCTTATTTTTGTACAAAGTCTGCTTCAAAATTATAGTTTTTGAGGGTCACAAACAGACAGAAAACAGAACAAAATACCCAGGAAATGAGTGAATTTATAAGAATTGTTTATAGAGTAGAAAGGGTGATGAACTCATTGATTTCAAATCTTTTACTACCCAATTATTTTGCGATGACATTTTGAGTTCAATGGACTCGACTACTTCCATCTGCGATCGATAGATGTGGTCGCGCTCAATGAGGCCAAAGTAATTGCGTTCCTGACAAGAATCTTTTGAGTATTCTTAATGCCACTCTCATAATATGTCAAATAAAATTGTTTATTTCCTTTTATATAACTTTGCCACTTTAAGAGAATTTCTGTCTCTTTTCAACAAGGTAGTTTAATAGATGGCGTCTGTTACAAAGTCAAGTGCGGTGTAGAGATTACACTTTACTGGAAAATACGCCCAAGTAAATCATAGTCTTTTTCAAACCTTGACTTGCTCGTTTTAAATTGATAATTGATAATAAAATAATCCCATATCAATAGATATTATTAATATATTCAGTGCCATAATACAAAAACTATCGGAAAGAAGGAAAGTAACACTAAAGTGAGGCATTTATTATTATTATTATTTTATCATACAAATCACTTTTTCTTCGTCTACAATTTTCAATAGGATTGGACCATAATTGATACTTTTGAGAAATTAATGGATTCAAGAGCAACGTTTCCCACTAAGAAATGGAGCATCCATCTATTATTATTACATTGATATATTGTAGATTTTGCTAAACTCATCCAATAATTTCCGATCTCTGAGTCATACCACCGGATCTAAAATGTACCACGTGTTTTAGTATCGAGTTAAGACGTTATACAAAGGGACATACGAACAGAACATGCAAACAAATCATTAATTCCCAGATTTAAAGTGATTGTAGTGTGTGACCAACTGATCATGTTATATGACTAGAGAATCTGAATCAAAATAAATATTTAGGAATTTTATCCTGAGCAAAGACTTATATTACACTATAGACTTTAAAGGTATATATTATATTCATCGTAACTATATTTTTAATGCTATATTAAAAACTGTTTCATAATACAAAATAATCATTAGTCTCTTGACCACCCTAAAGCTCTCTTTATTAGCTAGATGTGAAGTTAGGTTCCTGCATGCCAACCCTAACAAAATCATCACTTACCCTTTCTTAGCAATAATAAGTAACTGGAATTTACACCACATGGATTTAAAAGCAATATGACTTAAAGTGAGAGTATTTTTCAAATCAATTCGCATTGTTTCGGAATATTTCCCTCTACTGCATTCAAAAACAAATTAAAACATACAGCTCATTTACTTCTAATTGATTAATATACTTTTTAATATCTATTCTAGGCGCGTTTGTCAAATAAACGTAGCTCCTGAAATTAAATTTTACGTCTATAAATTCAATATTTTATTTAGAGGTGTTCTATAACAATCGCCCCGTCATCGGTAGGCCAGTCTAGTGCTAGAGTGACGCCTTAGACCATGCAGCCATCGAAGTGGGTGAAAGAATGTTAAATTTTGAATCTATAAAAGATGTTTAAAATTGATATAAGAACCATTTTAAATAAATTTAGAATTATTTAAAAAAAATTGATTCATTTATCGGTCTTCACAGACAACAGAAAAAATAACAATATAATTTTAGTATACCTTATTTTATTTTTGAAAAACCATCTTTAAAATATCAGAATGTATTGAAATGTTTTTAACTTAAACAAAAACTTGTTATATTTAGTTTCTAACTATCTATAAAAGTAAATTAAGTGGCTTTTAAAACCAGAAAAATATCCTACCGTATTCCTATAAAAGCTATACTAAAGTCTCTCACCGTGGTTTGGATTCCACGTTAAACTGTAGGTCCTCCATTTCATCTCACAATCACCCTACCATTACACATAAGCGTAAGTTCGTACAACCCGAACGGGTAGTAAGACGCGGTGCAAATAATAATAATAATAATATACTAAAGTTTATTTATACATTTTGGGAGGCATTCTACAGGTGTATATTTTGAAAGATGGTGTTAATACCGATAAAATGATCTTAATATATAATTATTATTGCTAACCGAAAAAAATATTTCTTATAATGTCCTTCTTACCAATCTCGTTCTGTAAAAACTTTTTGAATTGTATTACAGGTCTCTTCCACTGTCAAATCGGCGGTGGGTTCAAACAATGTAATTGCATCATAAAATAAAACTGCAGTTGGGATTAAAGTCCAAGCTTATGATTTGTCCCACTAATCCCATTTATTTATAGTGTCAATTTTCTATAAAAATCAGTATTAAATCATTTTATTCTCAGTTTCTCTCATTATAGTCCATAAAGCCTTGACGACAAACACACGGTCCTTTATTCCGCGAGTTCTTGTCATCTGCGGCAAATTACACAGTCGTATGGTTTTCTTGTTATAATGCTAATTAATACTTGCTCTATTTTATTTTGTGTGCACAACATCTCACAGAGAACAAAACAAGGAAGACCAGAAAAAATGTAGGAATAAAATTAATTAAATAGAAATAGCAGTAAGGGGCCGTGTAGATATGAAAAAGGTTAAAATATAAGTGAATACATGTTTAGTCACAGGATGTAGTATGTTCCCATACAAAGAATTAGCGTACACAATCCTCTCTCCCCTGCCCCCTTTACTTGTCAAATACTTCAATCTAGAACATTGTAGTTGGTGATGGTGATCAGTTAAGGCTTTATCCTGATTTTGGTTGGAATAACAGTAGAGACAATACAAACATATTTCTTCGCGGCCAACATTGATGATATTTACTGAATTGTCAGTGTTATTCTATAGATATTGATAATATCAATCAAAAGTGACAGCTGCAGACCACATGACTATATGTATGAATATATTAAAATTGTTTTAGTAACTTTAGTAACTGGCTTCTAATGTTCTTCCTACCAGAATAAAACTATATATTGATTGATGACGATGCCTTTGTTCTTGTTGAGGTGCAGCTAAGTAGTGGATATTTGGTGAAGGTTGTTTTCGGTTTTAATCTATGTAGTTTACTTAATTTAATTAAAATCTATACACATATTTCTTTAAAATGTTATTGTAAAGTTTAACTTTTCACGTTATAAACATCTTGACACATAACAAAATATAGCAATTATTGGATATGGGGTAAAATGTCTGGTAAGAAGTTAAATATTTGATTTATATTTTTAATAACAATTTTTGATATTATTTCAAACTTCTCCTCTGCAAATGTTTTATTTCTACTCTGGTATTTGTCCTGACACTATTGCCGAACTTGTTTTAACGCGACGCGCTCTATAGGACATTATCAACTACAAAACGTGCCACCACTCCCCACCTCCACTGCATAAACAATTTTCCGCAATTTAATCTCACACTGACCCAAAATAAAAGTAAAAATAATATTCCTGCTGCTGTAATTGTAAATAATGTACTCTATATTTAACTCAAAATACTCGCTGTGAAACGAGTTAACAATTTGTAATCGCTTGTTTGCACTTCAATTAAATATGTCAACAACGTAAGTGATGTTAAAACTTGGATTTATTAGATGATAAAGTTTACATGCCAAATTCCTTCAAAATTAAACCAACACACACACACACACCATCCTCAGATAAAAATGCATATTTTTACTGTATAAATCTCTATTTTATTTTGTTCTCAATACACATAAAACATGTAATATGTTAGTAAGCTACCAAATATTAAGTATATTTTAAAATGTGCTTTACGTGAAACAACAATAATGATTAAGTAAAATAAAAATTGGTTGTTATTTTAAATTGTTACCCGTATCGGTAGCACACGAACTAAAAGTGAAGCTCATCTAGTATGGTTTGTCAGTGACGGGAGGATTAGTGTTCAAATTCTGATGAGTATAGCGTGGTTGTTTTTGAATATTTTCCCTCTATTCCTCCACAAACATTCTGATATATTTCCTCTGAATTCAACCTTTCTTATCTCTACCTCATTAGTGATTTAAATGCGTATAGACCGGATGGTTTTTAAGACGTGGCGGGTAAAATCGTTTATAGAATATGTTTAGACTTGTAGCTTAGCTTGTGTTTCTTCAACTTTTCTTTTAAAATAAATTTATAAGTTATATATGGCCTAAATTGTTAGTAAAGTCAAAATGATGTGAAAAAACGACCCAGATTTAATGTTTATAAGATACCGGGCCTGTAAACACTGAAAACAAATAAACAAATACCCTTAATAATTGTTATTCACACTTAAATAAAATCTCAGTATCCTACACATATTTTGCGCAAAGCCTATTTATTAGACCTATAGTGTTTGCATATTTACTGAGAGCAAACACAATATAAATACAATAGAGTGGATGTGGAGATTAGCTCTCTCAAAATACAGCTTCGCTATATCAAGAGTTTTCCCACAGTGCATATTCACTCTATTTAATTAAAATTTGGACGTGGAAGCATATATTTTTACTTTCACCAGAAAAAACTAATGAGATATAAATTGAACAACTCATTTATCTTGTGTAAAGAAAAACATTTTTAGAATAACTGTGCAGATTCATAAAAAATAATGTTCAGCCGGTTAACGGTAAATACTCTTCTTTCAGATTATTATCAAATATATCATTTTAAATAGCACTTTTAATTAATGAACTAAGAGTTGTATAGTAAGGGTTCTAAAGAATAAATTCAAGCTTTAAAAATAGTTATGAGCATGCAGCCTAAAGCATTAATATTGTAGAATAAATGTGACTTGTAATAAATTTGAATACTTTTTGACACATGTTACATAACTTCGTAAGCTGCCCTCAATTTGACTCAAACAAATCCTATATGGTCTAGAAATTTAACTAAAAAGACTTATTTATTATTGTGTCAATTTTTGTAATAATTAATTTGACTTGTATATTTTAGGGGAAATTTTATTTCATATTGACTAAAACAAACAACGTTTTGCACTTTAGGTGACAGACTATTGAGGCTACATATTCGAAAATCAGTTGCAATTGGTTATAGACAATTCAAAAATACCTTTTAGCATTTTGATGAAATTAGAAAGCTTAATCAATTTTTAAACCACCTTATTGATTGAAATAATAATTATTATTATTATCCAAGTCAATGGTTTATTTTATGATTCAACAAAAATAATAATTATTTACCTATGGACCCAAACTCTTTTGTTTTCAAGGTGTACATGATGGTTTTTAATCATTATTATTATTAGCACCGCGTCTTACTACCCGTTCGGGTTATACGCACTTTCGCTAATGTATAATGGTAGGGTGATTGTGAGATGAAATGGGGGACCTACAGTTTAACATGGAATCCGAACCACGGTGGAGACCTGGCATTCCCCACATTCACAAGATGTATTTTCAGAGGTGAAGGAAGGGTTTGGTAATCAGATAAATCTGTGCCGGGACCGAGGATTGAACCCCGGCCGCCAAGACAGAAATCTGACACCTTAACTCTAGACCACCAGGTCACCTGGTTTTTAATCAATTAGTGTTATAAACAAAGGTAAGAATTACATTTATTATTAGTTACGTGTCAGATATCTCTCTTAACACTCTTCTATATGGATTTTCTTTTTATGTTTTGATTAGAATAATGTCTATCTTAAACATCACGCTATCTTAAAGATGAATAAACCAAGCGAATTTTGCTAAAACAAACATTTTAATTAATTGATTAAATCATCATTAGAATATTATAATTTTGTCATAGGGTAAGATAATGAGATAGAGAATAGCAAAGAAAATTAAAATAAAGAACCGGTTCCAAATTTAGTATAAGTTGGTTTTCGGTTTTATCCTATATATATTTTAATGTTTGAGGGCGATTTTTAGTTAATTTGGTTTACGAAATCCAATAACTCTAATAAATGATATAATTCACTATATAATTTTACATTTTAAATTTACTTTAAAATGTCTTTCAAGACTCTGAATAAACGTAGTCTAGTTTAAATAACAATTACTCAAAAAATACTAGACACGCAGCTTACAAACTGTAAGGTATTATTAAATATTTAACTATGAAATCTTTCGAATGAACATTTTAAAAACAAATAAAATTATACGAGTAAAATCTATTTCTCAAAAGAAACTAAAATAGCTAATTTTCAATGTGGCCTTTGAGATAATATTGATCTTGAATATCTTGTGGCTTCGCCATGGAACGGACTATTCAAAACGTAGGGTTTGTACACGAAGCGAATGAAAATCGAGGGAATGGGATCCTTCTTGAAAGCCCGCTTTCCTTACTTTTCAAATCACCAAGCTCAACTTCTCAGCTTTAATTAGGGAGAACACAGAGAAAATGCCTGAGGGCAGGATTGGTAGGGTGGTTGAAATTTGCATGGTGCTAAGCTCCTCACAAATCAGTTTTGACACGCGGTGGTGTAGAAAGCCAAGGTCTGTACTTACACCGGTAAGCCGCTCCCATTCACTGCAACCAACACACACGCTTTCTCTGTTACACACACATACACACACACACACAAAAAAAAAGAGAACATTGCCCAGGTCATAAATTAGGCACTTTGCATTCTTAACTCTTGGAACAGGATTTATCAACAAAAAGTGCGTTAGAACTTCTATACAGACTTTACAGAATAGTTTTTTAAAGACAAACACAACAAACCCTTCAATCCTTTTCTCCCCTCTATAAAGAACAACTTATTCCGAACGTTCTGCAAAGGGGATAAGAGTTTTTTAAATGTAATTTTGGTGTTATTTTCTATTGTCTTTCTTTTTCTTTTACTAGGAACATTTAAAGTAGATATTGTAATTTAAGCTAGGTAGGGTAGCTTATATCAAAATTAATTATCACAGTTATACCGTGCTTAAAACTAATTTTATTTTAAACCCATATAAGGCAAGGATGAATTAAAATTAAAACTCTCAAAAATTGGTTTCCCTAATATTGTTAAATTATGCAACAAAAATTCATATAAAATGCCGCATTCTATGTATTTAAACCATACCTAATTATGGATATATTTATGTAAACATTTGCGACGTATACAATAGCTGTGTACATAAAAATTATTTCACAAAATATACACTTTAAAATTCGAGTGTATATGCTATTCAATTTTAAAAACAGTCATGTTCTTATAAAACGCGTTCACCTACGTAATACTTTACAACCGTCCTTAATATCCAATTGGAGGAACATACTTTGAGCAAGACTGTGATGATTTCTGCATTTAAAAGGTAACATATTTATTTTTAGAACATTATTACAAGTGTATCTACATGCTGACATAAAATAATTAACAATTTTCATCAGCTATTTATATATTGGCTTTGTATATATATTTATTAAAATTTTAATAGCATCGCTTCTTTCTACCCGTCCCGGTTGTACGCTTATGTACTAATTACTTTGTGTTGGGTATTAGGAAGTTTGAATTTGGATTAAGTGTACCCGTATTTGAGGGGAAGTAGAGTGTAAAGCCATTTAGGAAAAATACCCCTTAGTACTCCCGACTGAGATCCAACCCATACCTCCCCATCATCGGCAGTCCAGTCTATTGCAAGAGTGAAGCTTTAGACCCTACGGCCACCGAAGTGGGTGGCTATATATAAGTATGGGTTTTTGTATGGACGTATGTATATTATACATAGACAACATATCTCTAGACCATATCCTCTAATCAATTTCCAGAAATAAGTGAACAATTCCATGGTTCCTTCATCATCAGATGAACTGATAGAATTTATTTAATAGTACTTCATGGTTCACTTAAATATTAAAACATATTGGCCCAATTTTTGAAAACTTTTGACATGGGAAATACATTCTAAACCACTCTCCGTCTCGTACACAAATGCTCCATCATTGTCTAAGCTAAGTCAACTGTTTGTATTCAATACTATTTGAACTATCCATCGCTGCCCGGCAGAAATGTTTTTAGTTAAATGACTGCATGTGAAAGGTAACTTTGAAGATAGGGACTTTAAAACCTGTGCTTCCCATGACATATTTGCTGCCGACCCGATTTTTAATTAATTTAAAATAATCTAAACAAAATTTTAAAATTACGGCTTTGAGATGCACACGTTCTTGCTCAAGGACCACTAATTTTTAAAATTATAAACCTTTGCGTGTGATAGACATCGCGCAATGCTCATGACAGACAAACAAATTATTCATTTTCATAATATAGAATAATATAATGAAAACACGTTTGTAATGGCTCCAAGTCTGTATAGTAAACTTATGTATACGAGTAGAAGCACAATCACTGTTGTAGATGGGTTATATTAAATATATTGATAGCAACACATATGTAATGCCTTCAAATCTGTAGAATTGCTTATGTATACTAGTATACAGTATGCACCATAACTGTCTGATCTGTGTTGTATTCAATATAGTGACAGAAACACGTATGTAATACCCATCAGCCTATAGACCTACCCATTCTAAGCTGATAGTGTTAATCCATCAGAGGCTATAATGGCAGTGTGTTTGTGCCTTGAATAACAATCAGGTTTCGTATTGATTTAGTATCCAGCTGCTCCTTTCAACACACTCTGATGCTGATCGCAGCACAAGGATATCCGAGCCGAGACTAAATTACCATTCCCAGTCACTCTTTTCAACTTGGCCGAAAAGTCAATAAGAGTGATGAGAATCGCTCCAAAGGAAGTGGTGGTACTTCCTTATACAGGGAATGTGTGTGTATGTGTGGAGGGGAGGTGGGGTGTGAAGGAGGTTTGAGGGGAGATTGATGGAGTGTGCATTCTGGCTTCCATACATCATGTGTGGTAGTGGGTGCTTCCGGCAACAGGCATAAAGAACAAGATCGGTCTTTATAAAGGCTTAGCCTGAAAAAAAAATGTTGTATTCGTTTAGTTTCCTTTTTATAATTGGTTTTATTTCTGAAGCTTAAGTTGGGTTGGAAGTACCTGTAAACTAAAGTGATATTACACTCTACGCTAGTTGAGATTATCTCGAAGTCATAACTTGGTAAAGTGAGATTATAATCAGCGATGGTTGAGATGGGATGGAAGTTACCAGTTGGTTTAGTGAGATGATGGTCAACGCTAGTTAAGGTGGGAAGGAAGTCAGAATTAGGTAAAGTGAGTCATAGTCAGCGCTAGTTAAGGTGGGGAAAAGTCATCACTAGGCAAAGTGAGACTAGTCAGCGCTTGTTAAGATAGGAAGGTAGTCACCGAAGTTAAAGTAAGATTATGATTAGCGATACAACTTATATATCCATATAAAACAATTTGTTTGCCCAAAGAGTTAATTAAAAGAAGTTTTTTGTTAACAGTATAATGCTAAACACACAATAATTTGATACGTTTTGTAGGGTTTTGAAATAAACAAGTATCACTAAAAGAAAATAATGAATAAATCAAATAATAGTCCTCAAATCCCAAGCTAATATTTCACAAATCTTTAAAATAAAGGTTTCACACTAGAAATTAGAATGTAATGGTGTTCAATTTGTGTTAAATTGATTTATGGTCACCATTTTTGTGTTAAATTGATATCTGGTTCACATATTATGTAATCCATCTGTATTTTAGCTCTAGTCTTTCTGTTTCATTATTTGTGTGTGTTTTTATGTATATTAATCTGTTAAACTTAATTTAAATTGTAAAGTATTGGTCAGGTATAAGAAAGGGCGGTAGCCTTAACTTCAGCATCAAGGTCAATTATTATTATTATTATTATTATCATTATTATTATTAATATTAATATATTTCACTAAGTTTATATCGAAAAGTTGTTTGATATCCCTCATATTACAATTCCTGAAATTTGATTATTTTCGTATTTTATGTATTATTATTATTATTATTATTATTATTATTATTAGCACCGCGTCTTACTACCCGTTCGGGTTATACGCACTAACGCTAATGTGTAATGGTAGGGTGATTTAGAGATTAAATGAAGGACCTACAGTTTAACGTGGAATCCGAACCACGGTGGAGGCCTGGCATTCCCCACATTCACAAGATGTATTGTCAGAGGTGAAGGAAGGGTTTGGTAATCAGATAAATCTGTGCCGGGACCGAGGATTGAACCCCGGCCACCAGCACAGAAGTCTGACACCTTACCCCTAGACCGCCAGGTCACCCGTATTTTATGTAAATAAATATTTTGTTAATAAACATTTGTTGCACTGTGTACTTTTCTGAAATAACATGGAACTTCAATTCCTAGACCTGATGATGGCGTAGTGCCGAAAAATGCTGTCTAAAACCAATCATCATATAAACAAGAGAAACTGGAGCCCACAAATAAACACATAAGGAATGTCAAACTTTTGTTTAAAAATCAAATAATGTTAAATTAACAACTTGATGTTTAACATCTTTCAACTTATAAACTAATTTTAGTAAAAACATCATGTAAAATATATTTAATAACATTAAATATTCTAGATAAGACATATGCAACCGTTGTTTGATTCACTTGCAAAACTTTTACAATAGATTATCAATATTGTTTTTCATATTTTAAAATGGCATATTACGTTATGAATTTTAACATTCTGGTTCAAACAAAGTTTTCTTATTAATTTGTTGTACTTGTTCAGTAATTCAGATTTGTTGTTAGAAAAATAGGACTTGCTAACTTTAATAAGCTCATTCATAACATCTTATCATTAGCTAATTCAACCAGAGCCAACTTTGTAATGTTTGGTTAGTTACTTACAACTTAGATATTACTTTTATTATTCATAATGTTTATATTTAAATTCTTTTGAATGTTACAAAAAAATAATTATAGTTTTACACTTTCATTAAATGATTCAATCTAGACTTATTTAACGTAAAGGTGTTCACATAGTATAAAGTTATATCGTTTGTAACATTAAAGTTCTGCCTTACACCACAATTTACAAGAAGTAAGCCCTTGCTAAACTTTCGCGCATTCAACATTCCCCTCCCCTCCCAAATAAAATAATTTAGTCTTTTTTTGGGTTGTTGAAATAAAATACTCAGCGAAGTGTATACACAAAATAGCAAAGAGAGTTTATTTTCGGCAATTGATACAAAAATATTGTCAGATTTTTCTTTAAATTGAATTTTAAACAAACAATGTGTTTTAACGTAAACTTTGTGGGTTATGTCAGAAGACTGTAAAAAATCCTATCCACTTATACTTTATTCACCGCTGTAGGTGTTGTATTAGTTGAGAAAAAGGGATGTTGACAACAGAAATAATATATAGGATTATATCCTTAATACATTTTTACGATGAATATCATTAATAATATTAATATATGTTAAATAAGTTATTCTTTTAAAATGTATACAAGATTAACATTATTTGAAACACATAGCAAGTTTCTTTCCAAACCTTCTTTGTGATTCAAACCTCACTCATACCCAAACGTTCTGATACTAAAAAAAGAAAAATTAACAAAATTTTGTTTGCAAAGTTTGGAGAATTTTTTTATATTTTGAAGTTTCATGTTTGAAAGAAATTTATTAAACTTTTTTTTTAGAAATAACATGATTACGTTTGTCGAACATTTTTCCACTGCTCGAGTTTGTGGAATCAGTTTTGCCTAAAACTTGTCTACTTAATATGCATGTCTTTCGAAAACACGAGATTAGTTGCGCCTGGAAGAAGAATAAGCTCAAGTTATGCTAAAGAGTTGAGTGAAGCAGAGGGAGAAGGAGATAAGAGTTCCGGATAGAAGTTAAGCACGGATGAAGTTTTGGGAGTGTTACCTAAAGACTAATCTACCATATCCCAAATTGGTAGTTACAGGATAGTATATAAGTCTACAAGTACTTTTCTATAACCAATATAAGATATACTATACTTATATATTCATACTATACATATAATATAGCCTTGAAATTGTAACATTAGATGCATATTTAGGGTGCTTGAAAACAAGGTGCTTAGAACGGTATTTTATCTAAAAATGGATGAGCATACGAAGGAGTGAAGGAGGATACATAATGATGAGTTGCATAACCTGTACTCATCACATGACATTGTAAGGATAAACAAGTCTCGTAGATTACGGTGGACGTAAAGGGGAGAATCTAAACCATGTTCAGGGTATAGACTGGCAAACGTAATAGGAAAAGACCATTGGGAAGACATAGACGCAGATGGGAGGATAACATTATAATGGGTCTGAAAGAGATAGCGGGTAACGAGGTGCACTGGATAGAACTTGCTCAAGATAGGATGTAATGATGTGGACTGGATAGAATTAGCTCATTTATATATAATATTTTTATTGCTATGAAAAGTATGGTATTATTTGTCTGATTGATTTTAATTTTATGGAGATATTTCTAAGAATCTAACAAACCTTTTTAGAATCAAGTAAGTAACTAACAAATTCACATTATCTTTATTTCATGCTGACACTAGGCATTGCCAAAGTAAACAAGAATAAATTCAGTAATTTATTGTACGTCTCAGATCTTTGTTAGAAAAGTCATGGAAGGCATTAAATGTGTTGAATGAAAGTTCATTGAGTTATTATAATAGATTATACAAACTATTTCTAGATGTGTCATCAAATAAATAGCATATAGGATAAATATGCTGAGCAATTCACAACATATCTTCTTTAATTACGTAGCACTTCGTAAATTTGTTTACCCTGTAAATTATCAAACGTACCTTGCATTATTTCACTATCTTATAAGATAGTGTCATAATGAAACAATCAAAGTAAGAATGCAACCTTTCGGGTTAAACAAAGTGTACATAGTTAAAGAAGGTTTCGTCACGTAATTTTGTTCAATGCCAGTGATCTGTCATAGAGAGTTGTAGGGGCAATGACTACAGTCACACAAATAGCACACAGTATATATACAGTTCAATTTCGGTAGGAAGAGACTTTTATAGAATAAAAACATGTATTTTTGGAGCCAAATTGATGATAGTCTAAAATAATACACTAGAGCTATTTTATAGGTATTGATAATATCTCTCAAGAGTGATAGTTGCAGATAACGTGACCTAGCGTGAATCTGCTAAAGTAGATTTAGTATCTTTTATAAATGGCGTGAAGGTTTAATTTTAAAAAATTGGACAGTCTTGGTAAATCTACTGTTATTATTATGACTACTATACAAATTAAGTGATTAGTATAACAGAAACCCTCCCCGGTGGCCATATGGTATATGGCATCACTCTCGCTGTAGACTGTACTGCTGATGACGTGGAGCTCAGTGTTCAAATCCCGGTCGGGTGTATTGAAGGTGGTTTTCCCTAAATGGTTGTCCACTCTACCTCCACAAAATTGCTAGTACTCTTCCTCTAAATTCAACCTTCTTAATCTATAACAAATTAGAGTAATTTATTGTATAGGCTTATAGCCCGATTGTTTAGTAAGACGCGGTGGTAAAAGTAGATTACTAGCACAGCGTCAAATATGCTCAAGATGTTTACATATTTCAATTCTAAAGATTTTTGTACATTTTCTCTGTTCTTAAGAAACATGTTTCGTGGCCAATCTTTAGTTTTGTCTAAGATATATTAAAAGTCATTACATTTACAGGCCCTCCTAGGATGTATCTAGGTGTTCCTCCTCCAATCCACTTAAGTGTCCCTCTACCCTTGCTAAAAATTCCCCTAACAGTAACGCACCCTCATATTTTCCGGGGCATGCCTTGACCTCGTAAACAAGAGGGTGCTACTGGTTGATAAAAGTGCTGCTGCGTGGAGGACTACAGTCGTACTAGGGCTCAAATACTACCACTAAAGAAGCAAGAAGATACATCTATAAGAGTTATTAACATATTTATATTCCTGAATACCAAAATATATTTAGATTATGATTAAAATCAGATTTTGATGTATACATTATTTTTCCATTATAAATGCATATTTATATATATTTATTATATACATTATAAAAAATATAATGTATATTATAAATGATAGAGGTCAAATTTCTAAAAACCCTGCATAGAGCTTAAAAGGAACCGTCACGCAAAGTTTCAAGTATCCAGGCCCAGGGGCTGGGAAAATACGGTGATGGGTGAGTCAGTGATCACGTTCTACCTTTTTTGTGGAGCCTATATTATATAAAATACATAAGACCAATTCAGGATCATATTTTATAACTAAAAATATACTGATTGAGAAAATTATCATAAAGATATGATAAATGTATGATACAGTATTTTTCGTATAAATGTTGGCATCTTAAAAAGTACATATATATATATATATATATATATAATGCTTTAGTAAAAAGTATTTCACCTTAAATATATTATAGACTATCCCACAGCACATGACTTTATGACAGATTGACAGTCACTCGCGCAACGGCGAACAGGATTACAATAATTCAAACTACTACAGGAAAACATTGACTGCTACATGATGAGACGTTTACAGATACAACCCAATTTTCATAGGAACGGCCTTTTATCTCACAATAACTACATCTATTGTCACGTATTCATACATCAATTAATGTTATCTGCAGTTGTAAATTTTTATAAATATTACAATTAAATATAAATGATTAAAATAAATAAATAATTTAGTGTGAGAACTAGCCGCTTGTTTATAAAACTTGTTACTTAACTTCAGTTTGCCAAATTTTATATCTTAATTTTATCATGTAAAGGACCAAAAATAATGTTAAATATGTGCATTGGATATTAAAGTTTTAAAATTGATTAATTAAATTAATGTATAGTTTATTAAAATTATTGTCATTTGATTTAATGATTGGGTGACACATTCACAGTGGTTTTCTTCCATTATTTAACGCTTGTGATATTTATTATTTATGTGCGTGGGAAGAATGAAGATTTTTTTAGTACATTTGGTATCTTAGTAATAAGAAGAATTAATGAATTAATAGGAACAAGATATAATATGAATAGTAAAAGAAGAGCCAGTCGAGGACAGAATATAGAAGGCACAACTAAGGTGGTATGGCCGTGTGAGAAGAATGGAGAGGGAAAGGACGCCTAGGAGGATCTTGGATATTGAGGTGGGGTGGGGGCTGAGAGGATGACCAAAG
>CABFOW010000067.1:26365-42354 GCA_902141385.1 Timema californicum | reverse complement strand
GGGAGGAAAGGAGGTATGCACCAAACAGACCCAGCTAGTGTGGGAGAGAGAGGAGAGGACTGGGCCAAGGTGGAGGGAGAGAGGTGGTGGAAGGAAAGGAGGTATGTACCAAACAGACCCAGCCAGTGGCTGAAGCTGTTCATTGTGATAGATGAAATGAGAATTAACCTGGTGCTTATTAAACTTGTTACATTTAACCTCAGGTTGTCAAATTTGATAACATAATGTCATAATGTGATGGATCAATAACAATATTAAATAAATTCATAGGATTATTTCTTATTCTTATTAATTAATTAATATTCTTACTAATATAAAAGAAAACTGTGTATTAAAACACTTTTTTTATTGTTAGGTGTTATGTTTTACGACAGGTCCATTCCTTTCGTCGATAAACTTAGACCTCCAATGCACCTTGTTCTCTGCCTCCTCCAACTTTCAGAATTTACTTCTTTCCCTCAATTCATACCATATTTAAATCCTTTTTCTTCATAAGCTCCTCTTTCCCTTGACCTTTTCTTCTATGACGTCATTCAGAAGACAATTCCTCCTAAGGATGTGTCTGATCCACTTTGCTTTGTAACGAAGAATCCCATCTAATATTGATTTTTCACACATTCTTCTTAGGACTTCGTCATTTGTCACCCTGTTTGACCATCGGATCTTCTTAAGTTTCCTCTGGCACCACATTCCAAAGCCCTCTAAGTATTTATTTTCCTTTTCCTGAGAATCGAAATGTAAAAATAGATTTGTATAGCTAAAGATTTAATATTGAGGCACAGTTGCCCAAGAAAACGTAAACAATAATATAGTGGCCAAAGTAGTTTGTGTAAACCAAAAATTAAAAGATAAAAACATACCTAAGATGGATGCCTTTCAAGGCGCTGAGACGAAATGCAGACGTTCGAGAATCTTTAATTAATATTAAGATTTGGTTGGTTAGTTAAAAATATAGCTCTACCTAAAATAAAGGCGAAAGGTATCATGGAACTGAAGAGGAAAAAATCTTGATTTTTAAGTTTTATATCTTTAATAAAATGATTGTATAACAAGTTCACTCACTTTCATCTACGAAAACATAAAATGTCGCACTTTTTAAACTAAGATAAATGCTAAGAAAACTTACTTTCCTCAAACAAATTAAGTTATGTTAACCGTGTCCCAGAATCCCTTCAATGGTCGAAGGGTCTAAGGCGTCACTCTTGCAATAGACCGGGAGATCGGTGTTTGACTCTCGGCCGAGTGTTCTGAGGATGGTTTTCCTAAATTGTTCCCCATTTTAACTCCACGAAAATGCAGGCACACCTCATTTATATTTAACCTTCTTCGTCCTTAACGCATTAACGTTATTAGTACATGTTCGTGTAGCCCAAACGGGTGTTAAAACGTGGTTTGATATAAAACTATTTTTTTAATGAAAATTAAGGATTGTTTTAGTGGTTTTGATTGTTCATAACAGCTGTCATTCCCATAAAATATATAGTGTTATGAGTATATTTACCTTCAAGTAGATGGTGATCTTACGCAGTGCTATTAAAAACGTTCCAATATATCTAGAGTACTAAATAATTGATTTTACCACATTTAACGATTAACAAAAAAATCAATACATATATGTACGCGCGTGAGAAGTGATTTTACACGTGTAATAACATGTACACACGCTCAGGGATGAGACCTTTTTATGTTGCGCTCTTGCATATGTTAAAACGATCGGGAACAACAGATAGTCAACCTCGTACCTTCTTCTGAACCAATCACGATAAAGCTACCATCCTTTGCATAAAAAAATATAATACTACAAAGTGGAAAAGCCAATAAATGTTTTAAAAATGAAAAGGGGAGGAAAATGCTTTCAACGTATACTAGCACTAAGTCTAATGATATTAATGTTTGAGCAAGAATAAAGATAAATTGAAATGGAATTTTACTCCGTGGTTTAATGTGTTTAAAGTTCCTTCGTGCGTGTATAGAAGTGGGGTACTCTATTGATCTGTGCGGCCGCTAAAATATCTTCCACTTCTATTATTAAAAAATAAAACGCATTAAAAAAAGCTATACAGCATATGAAATAAATAGTATTACTCTCTGAATTGAAATTCCTACAGCTTCTTAGGCACTAATATTAAACACTACATACCACTACTGAGGTAAGTGTGAGAACTGAGTCTTAAACACTGATTGTGAAAACTTAGGGAAAAAGTTATTTGTCATAAATTATTTTTTTTAGCACCGCGTCTTACTACCAGTTCTGGTTATCCGTTTATGTACTAATTACGCTAATGGTTTAAGATATTAAAAAGGCTATATTTAGAGGAAGTGTAGCCCCATTTGCGAAGAGGGAGAGTGTGAAGCCATTTTGGAAAAAAAACTCAGAAACCCCGACCGAGATTCGAATCTCAATCTCCAAGTCATAGGCAGTCTAGTATACTGCTAGAGTAGCGTGTTAGACCATCCGGCCAATGACGCGAGTGTCCTGAACTTTTTGTAGCTTTGTCGAAATAAATAAGGTACCATAACACACGTTTAAACAATTATTTGGAAAAAATATTTAAATAGTTTCATATTATAGTGTATGACAAACATAATGTGCTTTATTCTTTAAATTGAAAAATGAAAACTGGATATGGAAATCAAACTGTTTCAATTTTAAATTTAAATAATGTAATATTTAGATTCAGCTATAAACGTACTTAACAATGATAGCTTGAAAATTTAATATATAAGGAGTTTTGTTGTGAAAATGGTTATACTTCTTTTAGGATGAAATTTTTGTGCTAGCCTGAACTGTCGTTAAATTGTAATCAACCTCATTCCAAATTTTTCCTAATAAGTCAATTTGTCTTATTTTATCCAGAACATAAAATGTTTTGAATACATTTTTAAAGAGGAAACAATTAGGCAAAAACATCACCTTAAAGATTTAAATCGTTTGAAATATTTTTCCATATACATGTATACGTGAACAAAGAAATCAATCTCATCTGGTTTGGTTCGCTAGGAAAGGAAAGTTATCGAATTGAATCCCGACCAGGTACGTTCAAGGTGGTTTTTCTTAAATTATTTTCCAATCCATCCCCACAAAAATGTTGGTACAATTAATTTTTCGGATGGCCTGGAAGGGCAGTAGTACGCGACGAATACACATTAAAAATAGTTTCTTGTCGGAACCTGACGTTTTACTGGACGCAAGAAAGTTACTCCCAAAAATCAATTGTCTCATTTTATATTCCTCCATACGAAGTGTTTTTCTATCCGATCTATGTGATAAACGTTATACGTGCAGACCATTTTAAAAAAACTCAAAAGTTAATCCCAAAGTAAGGGGTCTAAGTAGCAGTCCTTGCTTTTGGGGGTTGGGAGGGAGAGAAAAATATTACGTCACATCAAATACATTTATTAGGGAAAATAATTTGGAACATTTCCAAATGCGCCGGCCATTCAAAAATGTATAATGTAACTGTTTTCACTTAGTTGAAAACAGCTTCGAGGCTTAAAAAAACATTTAATACTGAAATAAAGATATTTTGGGAAAATGTTCACGCCTAAAAGTGTATTTTATGTCAACACGTTAGTTTCAACAGCACCACACCGTGTAAAAAGCGAAACCCTTTGTAGTACGAAAACAATATTAATAATAATAATATTTAGCACCATGTCTTACTACCCGTTCGGGTTCTACGCTTTAAGTACTAATTACTCTAATGAATTAGGAATGGGAAAGGTTGAATTTTGAGGAAGTTAACCCGCATTTGCGTTGAGGGAGAGTGGAAAACCATTTAGGAAAAACCACCCCAGTTCACCCGACCCAGATTCGAACCTCAATCTCCCCGTCCTCAGCAGTCGAGATCAACACGACTAGCGCGTTAGCCAACTACGCCACCGAGGCGGGAGAAAACAATATTAAAGACAGTTTACATTAAGTTTAATTTTTATTTCGAAATGAAACTGTAATCATTGTTTCACCATGTTAAATGTCACAAAATTGTTAGAAACATTTCAATGAAAATGTTTTCTTTATTAAGTAGGGATCTATTTAAATTCTCAATTTTTGGATGACTTTATTTAAGCTATTATTAAATGTAAACTTATTTTAAAACCATACATAATGTATGGTAATTAACATATGATAAAGCATTCATACATCTGAGAGCATTGCTTTATTAAACTATTTTGTTTTCTGAGTACAATCTAAAGCTTGTTTTTTTATCTTATTAAAATTTGTATACCAATTCACAATATTGTATTTACTAATTTATAAATATATCCAAACAAAATATTATTTAAAAAAATCCTCAACTGTACTTTAGCTTCTATGAAGGAAAAACCGTAAAGGGAAATGGGGAATGAGTCCGACGATCAAGAACTTTGATATGGTGCTCAGTAGCATACATAGCGTTCAAATGACCTGGAGAATGGCATCTTTACAATATCTCCGTGGAATACAAGTGTCTCCTTGGCGCTACAGTCAACTCTACAATCACCGTCATTATGAGGTGTCATATATAGACCCTATCAACGTAAATACCACACACTTGAACATTTGCTATGTATATTGTAATTGGAAATTATAATACAAATATCACCTCAGTACAGTTCATTTGGATGAAACTATTCATAGAATAAGGAAACAAATGAACTACGAAGCTTTTACTGCCCCAATCTGGCATTTCAATAACTACAAATAATTGTTATTAAAATAAAATACTTTAAATAGAAAAGTTTGAAAAGTATGTAAAATATATTTATTGTTTTATTTACTACTACAATTTTATGTTTACAACGCCTTACTGTACAGCCTATCCGCGTATTTTCACTAATAGGGTACAGGTCAGGAAGGTAGAATTTGATATGAAATGTATACTAATTTGAGGAGAGTGAGATATTATTTATAAAAAAAACTTTAACCCAGTCAACCGGAATGTCATTCTCAACCTCCCCATCACAAACCTTTGGTTGAGTGTCCACCTATGAGTTTTTTGTTATTAGTAATATAATTCATTAATTACGTGCATATGTTATTAATACAAATACTTTAAAATAGTTTGGTAATTTGTTACTATGATTCTACAGCTAATACATCTCAAATGTGTGATTTATTTTATGTGAATATGTAGTTTATAATTGAAATATTTCTTTGTTCGTAACAACACAGTTTTATTCGTTAAAAACAATTTTAACTTAATTAATTAACAAAATAAACTTTCTATTCTACAACAGCTTTGTTGGGCTCTTATATAAATGGGAGTGGCTGTTAAAAGTTAACGATTGCATATCTGGTCATACCTCAGGGAAAGTACGATGCTTGTATGGAGGCAGGGGCGTTGCACGAAATATATTTGGGGGGAGGGGTGAACCAATATTTTTCCCAACTCTAAGCATTTAGAAATTATAAAAATTCTCAAGTAGCAAAGGAAAGTACAAAAAAGGAAAAGTTGTGAACGTGGGGGTGGGTAGAGGGGGGGCAGGGTGAAGGTCCCGATTTCTTTTTTAATTTGGGGTGATAATCAAACCTTTAAACGAGCTTTTAGGCAACTGTATTTTTTAATGTATTTATTTATTTGCAAGGCCTTAGCCAGCCAATAATTTCAGGGGGGGTGGGGCTTTGTTTGGTGGGCATATCCCCCAATTGCCGGAAGCTAGAAATAATTATAATTGATAAACAGTTCGAGAAGATATCTGAAGTGATTTATATGGCAACATTATCCCATAACTGCTGAAGGCTAGAATTTTTTTTAAATATTAAACACTTCTAGAAGCTATCTGAGATGGAGTATTTTTGCAACATAGCGCCGCGCCATAACTGCCAAAGGCTAGGAAAAAATTCTTAATATTAACACCTATAGAAGCTATCTGAAGTCGTTTTTTTTTACAACACAACACCGTAAGTGCCGAAGTATATGAAAGATTATGAATATTAAACACCTCTACAAGCTATCTGAAGTGTTTTTTTAGAGTAAAATAACTCCCTAACTGCCAAAGGCTAGGAAAATTTCTAGCTATCAAAGACCTCTAGAAGCTATCTGAAGTGATTTTTATAGTAACATAGCACCCGAATTTGTACTTTTATCTTAATTTTTATATGGTTTGAACCTTAAATAATACCATATTGTTCACAAAATTCTGAGGGTAGTTTGAGCCCCCAAACCCCTTCCCCCCCTGGCAACAACCTTGAATTTTTAAAGCTACGAGGCTTTTTCAGTGCAACTTGAATTATTATTTAATTCAGTGTACCTGGATCTGAACTAAATATCCAGTTGAGCTTAAATATACTCATTTAGATTTGCAGATATTGTTCAAATCGTGTATTTTAGATTTAAAAAATTTAACTCAATTTATTTCAACGGTTTCTAACATTGTGAAATTTATAACCATAACGTTTCTCTCTGCGGTCATCGCGACTCTTTGATAGCTTAAAAGCGTTCAAATCCTAAATTTTAAGTTTTTTCATTGTGCATTACTTACTACCAGCCCGGACTATCTACATTTATCTACACAAGTGCTTGCTTGGAGGGATATTAGGATAAACTACCCCTGGCCAAAAATAAAATCCTTACTTCACTTTCACTAACAAACCAAACCAAAAGAGCGTGGCATTAAACCCGCATGTCCACTAATGCTTGTTTTAGTTACTATAAATTGCTTATAATAATGATTTGATCAGACTAATATGTAGTAAAATAGAATCAACATGCCCTGGGTTGGGAGATGATTTTATATTATGCTAGCAGCATTACAAGGCTGCCACAGTAAACAAGTCAGCAAGAATCTATCAAAATGAAATAGCCAAAAGGAGCCTAAACAGTAACTAAGTAGTTTTTAGCACTTTAACAACTTACATTTCTATTAGAATTATGCATCTTCTTATAGTCATTAAAATCCTTGAAAAAGTAAATATAAAGCTAAAATCTCTCTATTGTGACCCCGCCCAAAACAGGCTGCGACCCCCAAGTTGCAAACCTCTGCTTTATTATAAGTTTATAACACAGTTGGAAGCAATATTTAACTAATGAGCTCCCGTAGATGTAGAACTCGCTCATCACTTTATCAAAAAATTAGCAATTCTTATCATGTTTATTTTTTAAAAAAATTCAACTTTAAAATAAAGCAATAAAAATTGAATGTATACATATTTATACAGTATTTTGATACCGTTCTACCAATGTCCTGCTTCATAACCTCATGTAAGTTGTCCTAAAATGTTAATACTGGTCCATCAATAAACTATTCAAAACATATTGTAACTTAGCTCGTGAGGGTGAAGGAGCTTTCCCTGACATTTTTTTATATAACGCATGGAAAATTCTAAATCAGCATGCTAATCAACATGGTTATACGAAATTTCATACAAATCCATCACTAAATAACGAATTAAAAAACGTATCCCAAATTTTAAAATGTTAAAGGGTGAAAACAATTATTTTTTTGTTTAATGTACTCTACTTAATCAAATGAAAAATTATAAGGGTTGTCAAAATGTAACACAGACCTATTACTCCTCTTCCTTCATTGTTGCTTTGAGCCTATTTAAATTGCTTTCATGAAAGCCTGTTTTAATAAACAATGAAATAAAATACGTCAGTTCAATTCAAATTAGTATAGATTCCAGCTCGAAAAATGTGTGTGTATTTCAGAACTAAAACACTAACACTAATCTCTATGTCCTCATTTTATCAATCAGAGCTTTCAATAAGAAAACAATACAATGTTGCGTAACATTCACTGCATTTATGCCTTCAAAATTTAATAATGCCCTAATTAAGGTATTGTCTGTACAACCTATGATAATTTGAATCATAAAACTGTGACAGTCTATCAGCCACGAAAGTCACAACTAAAAATACTAAACCATAAACAAAACATTGGCTGACAATGCTGCCACTTCAAGCATTGCTGGCTGAGAGATGTTTTGCTACTGGGCAACTCATGTTCCCTTATGATTCGTTTCCATACCGCATTCGGCATACACTCACCGGCCATTGCCTCTGCTTACTGACAACGGCGCTACTAGACTACTTGATTAACTAAGCTTTCTACAATTTATTACAGAAGGAATCTCCTTTAAATGTTTGACGATTTTTGAAGTTGGGATATTTGTAGAGTAGGTATCAACAGTTGGTAAATTTTAAATTTGTCTGTACAAGTCTGTGGTTAAGGACTTCCATAATATAAAGTAATGGGTTATATAATAGGTCTGGAATTTCCAAACTTCAGATCTCAAATCTCACAAAATTCCCAGCTTTCAAGCTTTTAACCAACATTGGGAGGATGATACCCCCAAACCCGCCTCCCCTAGTACGACGCCCCTGTTTGGAGAGGAGAATCGGAGGTTGGGTGTACCTGATGGCCCATTTACGACTGTTCGTTCTTTTTCTTTAGTTAGTTATTAATTCCTTAAACATTATTGCATACTTTCCTTGGTGGTAAAACTTGGTGTGGTGATTGCGAATTATATTAATATAAAATAGAGTAACAGAAAAAATTGACTCGCATTAACCTCCTTAAGTTATATTGCTTCATTGTTATTAGTTTAGGAACTATATTTTAGAATTCTATCCTATCCCTAGTAATATTTATAAGTTTCTTGTTTTTTTTTTGTTTTTTTAATAATAAATATCAAGTTATGAATGATGTTATTACAGGTGTTGAAATTGCGAACATTTTGTAACCACTGTTAGTAGGATCTCAAGTTAGTGAACTTTGTTCTCCTACAATTCTAGAGTTAGAACCAAATTGTAAATCTCATGTATCATTATCCAGTTTCTCCTGTCATTAGTAGGATGTTCAGCGGCACAGTAATGGCGTCACACTCTGCTTAGTAATGACTGCTTGGGTTGAATACAGGGCTAATGAGGGAGCCTATGAACTGATAGCTACATCTCTTATTAGTAATCTTACATACTGACAGCTCAAGGACGTGTCAAAATTTCAAAATAAATTATGCATCTCTCTCACTATTATACAGTAGAACCTTTGTAGTTCGAAGTCCAAGGGATATCTAAAAAAATTCGAAATATCCAAAATTTGAATTAACCAAACTGTTTGTACACAATAAATAAAAAACCTTAAAATGAAAAATTGTAAAAATTAAATCATCGTACAAAAAATCATGTTTTGCTTTTGAATTAAGTATGTGGCTGTATTTCATATTATTTTGCGATATCACACTTCTGTTTCACTCCCTTTTCCCCTTCTCTAATCACTTCAACCCTCTTGGCTAAGGTTAAACTTGTGTAGGTCCCACGCTTAGACATCGTAAAAACACCGCAATTGACACTTGTCAGAGGACAATGAGTGACTCGAAAAAAGACAAAGGTGCCAGTTTAGGACAAAACATAAACCTTACCCCTTCCATGATAGACGTCACGTGATGGTATTGTCACACAGAAGCGATAAAGCACAGCCAAAACATCCCCTATTCTAGGAAAACCTTTGCTGCTGGTGCAAAATTCCACTCTTTCTCTTTTCCTATGAGCCAATGACTCTTAACTATATTTGACATTCCTGGGATTCTTGAGTTTAGTTGAGATTGAAAGTTAGGTTTGAAGTGAGTAGTATATAAACTTCGAGTTATCCAAATATTTCCTTCTAAAATTCGAATGAAATGTTATTTTTTACCTTTGATTTAAATAAGACTTTCGTGGGGAATAATGGTGGGTTAGAATTATCCAATTATTTGAATTAACCAACTTTGAATTAGCCAGATCTTACTGTATTTGTTCAAACATTTATTTTTACTGTGATAGTATTTTGGTACGTATTTTTGTCCTCCATTTACCATGAAAAATTCAGCAAGCTTACTTTGCATGGTTCTACTATGGTGTAGCCTATAACATAGAGAAATATTGTAGCTGTCAAGGTAAAACGTCTACATTTCAAGGGTAAACGGGGTGTATAAATGGATACTTACCATCTTATTAAGTAAAAAGTGATATAATAAATATTGCCTCCACTTTTTTCCACAATATATTTATAAATACAGTGTTTTTGTTATAATATAAATTAATAAAACTATAAAGTAGGCTGAGGGTGACCTGATGGTCTAGGGGTAAGGTGTCGGACTTCTGTGCTGGGGTCCAGGGTTCAATCCTCGGTTCCGACCCAGATTTATCTGATTACCAAACCCTTCCTTCACCTCTGACAAGAAGTATATTAATCACAACACGGGAATGTGAGGAATGCCAGACCACCACCATGGTTCGGATTCCACGTTAAACTGTAGGTCCTCCATTTCATCTCACAATCACCCTACCATTACACATTAGCGTAAGTGCGTATAACTCGAAGGGGTAGTAAGACGTGGTGCTAATAATAATAATAATAATAATAATAATAATAATAATAATAATAATAATATACAAGTAGACTAATGAAAGAGAATATAATCTAGGCCTGTATCGATATTGGTATTAGAAAACAATAATCTTTAATTGCAAGCACTTCCAACCTTCCCCCGACAGAGGGACGCGTAAGTTCTAGGGGAGTTTTGCAGGGGACATACATGAAATTGATAGGGCCTAATGACCAAATATTATAAAAAGATTGAGCAAATAATTATTTTGAAAATTTAAAAATGACACCTGGACACGGGGATCTAACCTGTGATTTTTAAATAATTATCTATTTTTAACGAATACATAAGCCGTATGTATTAGTATCGCTACACAAAGAAATTATCAATATAAATTAAAACATGAAATAAATAGAAATCAGCGCTCATTTGGGTCAGTTCCAATTTAAAGTATTTCATTTTGAGCTTGACATCTTAGTTCAGTATTTAGAGTATCTTCTTACCGAGCCTAGGGTTCAGGGTTCAATTTCCAGCATTGCTGAAAAAAATTATCATTCGTGAAATGCTGGTTTCACCTTTGGCACTGATACATTAACGGTGGAGGGGGTAGATTAAATTAGTTTCAAATTCGTTTGCTGACATTTACAGTAGGTTTAGAAAAGGCTCGTTAAATAAATCTAATAAAACAAATTAATTTGAGCACGTAATGAACTCGGGGGACGCCGCGGGTTGTACGTGCTTGGTTTAAAACATAATTACCCGGATGGGTGGACACGTGGACTGAGCGCCAGATTCAACTTTTCTGGTTTTTCAGTGACAGAGATATTGGAGTTTGGATCCCAGCCTGATTTTTTGAATGTGTTTTTAAAATGATTTCACCCTCTCCCTCCAAGAAAATTTTGGTAGGTTTCCTCTAAATTCTCCCCTTCCTTAACCCGACTCAACCAAGCTAGTTTTTCTCTTTTTAAGCACCGCATCTTACTACCTATTTGGGCTATACTCTTAAATACTAATTACATTTATGGGTTTGAGATGACTAAGGTTAAATATATAGGAAGTACACCCACATATGCGTGTAGAGAGAGTGGGAAACTATTTAGGAAATCTACTCTCATTACAACCGACCGGGATCGAACCACGATCTCCCGGTCATTGGCAGTTTAGTATATTGCGAGAGTAGCACCTTAGACCATATGGTCAATGAAGTGGGTAATTAGCGTAGTTAAAATGCATAGCAAAACGCGGTAGAGGAATTGACTTTTTTTTTAAAAAGTCTTTCATTTTTAACCTGTATGCATTGATTATTCATTGATATTATTTAAATTAAAAACTGTTATCATTTATATCGACACATTGCATTTATATTAGATAAAAACGTGACAAAAGTTTGGGTTTTGCACAAATAACATTAGCACACAAAGAAAAATATTTCTAGTCTTATTACGTTTAGTTATTTACTGAAAAAACACCATAAATTTCTTTGTTTGATGATACTATAAATTATTCCCACATTTTAAATAGTCCGTAAACTTATTATTTAAGCTTTAGATAAAATAAAAAATTAATCTAAAAAGAGTAGAAATAATATTATTATTTAATTACGTTATTTATTTAAAATAAAATTGAATTCTGTAAAGTTTTAAAAATCTTAGTGATAACATTTTCTTGGTTATTATTTTTAATTAGTACCAAAAACGAAGATTTAATTTACGTAAAGAGTTGAATATGTATAACTGCATAAATATAATATTTATTTAGTAGGTACTATTTAAAAATGTGATGTGATAGACTTAGTTAACATGAATACCAAATACTTTGCAAATCATAATACATTAATAATTAATGTTGGCATATATATAAAATATATTTTTTTTTAAATGCACTGCCTCACACTACCCGCCTGGGCCATTTAAATACATTAATGGGGTGGAATTTTATAGTAAATACAAGTCTTGAGGCCTTTCTACGGCCGGTTGGTTGTAATATTAACCAACTTAACAAAGCCTAACCTTCAATTGATAAGCTCATGTAATATTATGCTTTGTTTGTAAAAAAAAGTATATTTCTGTCGTAACAATGGAAGAATTGAGAGTGAAATAAATTAATTATATTATTACTAAATGAACTCTAAAATTTCATAAGAAAAAGTCACGTATAATAGTTGTTCATGGCTGCAAACAAGCTTGGGCATATAGATATATCATGTCCAATGATTGACCTTGTAACTAACTAATAGTATTTTCTTCAAATTGAAATATGTCACCTGGACACGAGTATTGAACCCAGGACCTTAGGCTTGGTACACTAATTACCAGTGAGCTATCCAGGAGTCGTCCAGTGCCTAGGGTCATTCTTTAATCATATTTTAAGGCAGCGTCTGTTATGGACGTGAGTAAATCGTCATCTGTATATGAGCGATCGATTAGTATTACGAGTTATCAGATAACGCAGCCACCCTCGACTTGTGAGGACTTTATGATGCTAAAAGTACAAATACAATTTAAACAATATGATAGTTTTATGAGGCTATAGCCGTACAAACAACTATAATAACTTTGATATTTTATCCCTTATGATATTCGCATTCGTATGGTGGGCGTAAGAGTTGTAGCTAAATAAACAATCAATCCCTTGTCAAGCAAGACCAACCTCCTGGATTAGAGTAACTACAACAACTCTACCACTATAATGTAAAATTAATGTAACTCTTATGATTAAATCCCAGTTCTCTTCTTACAAGAATAAATAAACATTGAGCACCTATTGTCTTCATTATCCTTCTGTTCTGTTTGTTTTAATCAAGTATGCTCTGTTTACTTACACACAAACATACGCAAATCCTTCCTGTACCAAGTCTTTATTTGTATAGCTTGTTATATCAGCACAAACAAAAATTGCCAAGATATATATTTATTTGTTATGCATTATAAAATTAGTGTTTATTTTATTTCAACTAAATTAATGGATGGATGATTATTTATCAACAAAATATCAAATTCCCAAATAAAGGTTTCAAGGATTAGTAACCGTATGCTAATAACTTTTTATATCGTTCAAATAATAAAACATGTTGTTTATTAAATGAGTATTAGTGACAGTAAAAATATCTCAACAATACAATTCTTTAAGAAATAGTAGCAACAAAGCTTTCAATTCCCAATTGCATTGATAAAATGCTGGTCAGGCCCAACAAACAAATCTTGAAAATATTTAACAAAAATAACAAATATTTAAATTATAATGAATTCCTATTTAATTATCTTTTAAAATAAATGGTACGGAACTCCGCACGGGATTTCTCACTCCATTGTTTAAAATGGAGATATTTACTTAAAACTCATAATATATGTGAAGCTAAATAATAAACACTAGCAAACCCGAGCAAAAATTACGTTATACTTACGTTAAAAAAATTTTGACTCCCGGATTTAAATTTTATGACTTTATTTTTAAGTTCTTACTAGTATTATTTGGACCAAAAAATATATAGATATTGGGTTCACAAGGGTCAATACCTTTTTTCGACTTCTGGTTAAAATTTTTGACATTTAATTAGGGGTTGCATATCTTATAGTTATCGAATTTTTATTAAATTTCTCATTTATGAATTTAGACCAATAAAAAAGTTAGATATTGACTATTGATTCTAAAATGATATAAATAAATCATTGCTCTACAAACACTTAATTTCTTACTCTATGGAATTAGAGAATTATTGCGTTAAAACTTAAGTAGTATCTCTGTACAACTAAAACTCACAAAATTGTATTAATATATTTGCCAATATCTCTGAAACTATATTGGTTTTATAAAGTTATATTTCAAATTAAAGTTTTTTATTTTTAATAGTACTACAATTTTGCGATGATAAGTTATTTAGTATCTCAAATATTTGCGGAGATTTGGAAGTTTACGCTTCTGTAAAGTACCCTAGAAGTCATTTTCATAGGAAAATGAAAATAGCCATTTAGTTTATCATTTTAATAAACGCCCAGATACAGATTTTAATCAAAATCGTTAGAACCGATTTTGAGAAAATCGATATTTTTTTTTCTCTTTTCGCACTTCTTTAAACTACTCTTAATTTTAGGGTGAAACAGATATACAGATAGACGGCATAGAAAAATCACTTTTTAGGGTTCGAGGGGTCATGAAACGTCGACATCCATCAACGTTTCGGGCTAGATTTTTTGACGGTCACAATACTTTACTCTTATTGTTTGAAAAGTTTTATATATATATAAATATATATTTATTTATATATATATATAAATATATATTTATTTATATATATATATATATATATATTTGCGCTTAGTTTGAAAACTATTGGATTTATAAAAATATATTTAAAGTAAAAGATTTTTATTATAAATATACCTACCTATTTTCAACGATATTTAATTTCATATCTCAAAGACTTACGGAGATATAATTAAAACTTAGAATTTATGCATCAGTACAGAATCCATAAAGTTATTTTGACCAAAAATTGAGAGTAGTCATTTTGTTTGTAATATTGATCAATGATTAGAAATTATATTTAGTCAAAATCGTTATATCCGATTTTGATAAATCTATTTTTTTTTCTCTTTTCAGCTTTAAGGTAACTAACTACCCTTTTCTATTTTTTTTTTCTCTTTTCAGCTTTAAGGTAACTAACTACCCTTAATTTTTGAGTTTGATATCCAATTCCAAAAACTTCTCGGGACAACCCTATGAAAACCCTAGATACCAAGCTTTAGCCTGATCGTTAAATATTTTAGGCTCTATTCCGAGGTACAGACACACAGACGGTAATTCGAAAACCACTTTTTCGGACTTGGGGGAATATGGGGAGGGAGGGTCCTAAAACGTTGAAATTTATCAAATTCGATTATTTATTTTTTTACGATCACAATACTTTCTTTACCTGTAAGATAGCGAGAAGGCAAAAAAAATTGATATTGATGAAACCATTCAAAATTTAGATTCTCGTTCTAAAACTCATTATTTTGTAAATTTTAAAATTCAATCAGATGTGTTTTATGAGAGTTAACGTTTTTAATTCAACATTTTAGGCTAATATTCTTTATATTCTAGTGTAAGCTTCTCATATATTTAATTCATGTGCATCTAAGCAAATAAAAATAAGCACAAAATGTAATTATTATAGTTGGTAAAATAGTGTAAGACTACATAATCACAAATACTTGTGTTAGAAAAGTGTATGAGTATTGAATTACATGTGAAGCTTAAATTATATATTATTTTTTTAATCAATTATCATCTTCACCCAAACTAATTCCAGTATCGTGCCATTATTATCAAAAGAAACCTTAGAAAAAATTCAGAGAATATTTTAGACGTAGGATGGCTAGCGAAATCCAATGCGTTATTCCCAAGAGCATGTTGTGCAAACATACAACCCTCGAACTAGAACTTAGATAATGGTAATTACGCTCTTCTCCAACTTGAAGGACGGAGAGCTAGTAGAAAGCTTTATCTGAAAAGCAATATTTATCAAACTGAAAAGCTGCAAGTTTGCAGTATTTCCCCTGTGGGTTCATTATAAGGAGATATTCTTCCCAGAGGAAGAGCGCGCAAGAAAAAATAATAATAATTTGAACAGTTGCAATAAGGGAAATGAAACTGGAGATTTTCAGAACAACTCTATGATAAAAACCAATAATAATGTCTTGGACTATGTTAATTAATA
>CABFOW010000067.1:0-26359 GCA_902141385.1 Timema californicum | reverse complement strand
GTATAAGAAAAAACAGCTAATCAACAAAAAGTATTGTCATTACAATAATTATTTATATTATACGCTGTACGGCCACTTCAGTGGTCTAATGCTCAGATATTCCTGGCTACGGATCCAGAGGTCCCGGGCTCGATCCCCGGGTTTTCCAGATATTTCTGTGAACCAGTGTTTCTGGAACGGGGCCAGACTCTGCCTCATGAGGACAAATGAGGAGCTACTTGACTGAAAAAAATAGCAGCTCCGTTCTATAAAACTGAGATTAACAGCCGGAGGGTTCGTTGTTTTGACCATGTGACGCCCTCTATCCCCAGAGGCTGGCACTATCTTCGCCACCGGATGGTGGTCACTCAGTTGGTATAGCTCGATTGCGGGCTCATGACATGGAGTTTGTATTAGGTATTGTACTTGAATAAAGCTCTTTTCGATATGTGGAGCTTAAGTACCGTGACAACGAATAGTAGGATTTTCGTAGAAAAAATACAAACTTATTTCTTAGTGGTCAAGAATGATAACATTTTACTATATTATATATGTTATTTTCTAGTGTTAAAAATATCTATCAAAAATGACAGCTTCAGATAACGTAAGTTGACGTATGAAAGTAGATCCAATAATTTTTATAGCTGTCGGATAAGGTTCTTTTTACGTAAATTTGACTGTGGTAGAGAGGTAGGCCTAGAGGGGGAAATAGAGACAAACCTTTAAAAATTATAGTTATACTATTATTATTTATTGGAATTGATACAGTCACCCGTATGAGTGGGCACGTGGTCTAATTATCGAATTCCTTTAGTCAAATTTGTCGGTGATGAAAATGTTGTGGTTTAAATTTCGGCTGGATACTGAGTGTATTGCTTTTCTAAAGCGATTGCAACTTACCCTCTAATAAAATATTGACACATTTTCTTTAAATTCTACTTTCATCCTCCCTTTCGTGTAATTAAATGCGTATGGTCAGGATAGATATCCACGGAGGAGAAAAAATAGATACTGTCTACAATGACAACAGTTAATAATTTGGCGTATTAATACATCAAAGTAGAACTATGAACTTTTATAACTGTCATATTACACCATTCCTAGATTATTATTTGACTCACAGTCGTTGAAGGAAATAAGCAAAATGAATGAACGTACTCCCATGAAAAATAATACATTGAACTGTTCAAGACACCAATTAAATTATAATTTAATTTAGATAGGAAGAAACTTATTTTTGACAGTTACAATAATCTACTAAAACAATTTTCATGTATTATACGTAGAGTCATATGATCTTCAACTGTAATTTTTGATACATAATACCAATACTTATGAAATAACACTAATAATGTGTTAAAAAGTTATTAATGTTGACCACAAAAAGATATGTTTTTATTTTATAAATGTTCCTTCTTACCAAAATCCTACTATATTTTTTAAAAACCATGTTATTTACCACCCACTTTCCAAACACAGCAAATAGCCTACAAACACCATTTAAACAGCACAAGTAACCTTGTACATTAAATTGAGTTTAGTGAATGAGAACTCCGTTAATATGACGAACTTACATACTTAAATTTAATTATTCTAGGATCAAATAGTCGAAGATATTATTCATGCTTTTTATTGAGTAATTCTCCTTCAAGATATAATATTCTGAAAATTGAAAAATGATACCTGGACACGGGAATCGAACCCGAGACCTTTGGCTTAGTACGCCAATGCTCTAACCACTGAGTTATCCAGGAATCGTCCCTTGTCCAGGATTATTTTTCACTCTGCCTTAAAATATGAGTGAAGAATGACCTTGAATATGGGACGATTCCTGGATAGCTCAGTGTTTAGAGAATTTGCTACTAAGCCAAAGGTACCGGGCTCGATTTCCGCACCCAGGTATCATTTTTTAGAATTAATTATTTTAGTCTCAGCATAGAATATAGCCAGGGGACATGAGCCCGTACTCTATTCACCGTAAGCTGGGGTGGAAGGGGACGCAAGAAAAGGCTTTTATTTTTATTTTTTATGGCAAAACATTTATTTGGCCAAAATAAATGAAATATTGCTCCAGTAAAAATATAGAGTTTAATTTTCTTCACAAGGTGATATAAACAGTTGCTGAATATCTGTCATGAGCATTTTAGCATTATATGATACGATACGATACACTTTTTAAATGAATAGAGATAGGTGTCATTAGATTTCAGGACATCTTTGACAGATCAAGAAATGTTGAGGTCACTATGTGAAGAAAATTAAATTCTATGTTTGTACTGGAGCAGTATTTTATTTATTTTGGCCCAAAAAAAAGAGTTGCCATAAACACTGCAAAAACACTGGCTTTTTCTCGCCTCCCCCCTTCCATCCCCCTAGATAAGTATAATAGCTTAAATACCTAAGCAGGCTAAAGTCACTTATCTCTTTGTTCAAATCTCGCGTTCATTCGCCTTAGATCAGTAGTGTGGACGAATTGCTTAATTCTGTGTTGTTTTTTAGTCGCCTAGAGGCGAAAAGGTGGCGATGCGGGGGAGTGGCAAGTAAAAAGGTTTGGGAGAGTGTTAGCATTATCCCTGACTACATTGTGCACCATTCTCGCCTCCCACCACACCCACCCTTACCCGTAGGCAAACGTTACATAAAACAAGGACGTGACATTTGATGAAATTGAAAACTCTTGTTGGTCGATGTGTCTTCGTTAATACGTTGGGAGAGTTAAGGGGTTGGGTCGATGGGCGTCGGACAGCAAAGGGAAAACATTGTATCATTCTATCCAACCCTCCCCTTCCTAACACCCTCCCTCCCTTTTCCTCACTTCCCTCATCAGTTCGGTTGAGGGTTGCTATCAGGACGATAGATCAACGTCCTAGGGTTTGATGCGCTACTTAAACATACATTCCAAGTGCAAGACATCGATTCGAGTAGAAATGGTTCGAGGAAATAATTGAGGCCATCAGTGGGAGATATAACTAGGTAGTGTCGCCAATAGAAGCTCATAAAAACAAAGTTAACTAACTGGGAGAGCTTTCCATCTCGTAAAATACGAGAGCTCTTGACGTGGCCGAATATTGGCTTGCTAAAGGAGGAAAAAGAGATCGGATTGGACCGAAGAAAACCAGACTGGTTTTATTCATCTCAAGGAGACCAATACTTTCGATTTACCATAGTATCGCACCATATGGTGTAAGACGGAAGAAACACATAAAATGTAACGTACGTATGTATGTTGTTTGGTATCCACAAAATCAGCCAAAATACGTGAGCTGTAAATAAATATCAACATCACCTAGTGATATATTCATAGTTTATTGGGGAAGATGTGTGATAATTTTTTTTTAATATTATACTCATATAGAAGCATATATACATTTTGTTTTTTAACGGGGAGTGAAAATATATATTATAGCCTACTGTATGAACAAATTCTGCTTTTATGGTATAATAAAATAGCAAGTGTGCGTGTTAAACTATTTATTATTCATAAGCTGCTAGTTTAAGTCCAAAAACATATAAAAATAGGTTTCCTAGCTTTTCCACTCTTAATCTAAGGTGAATGATAAAAGTATTATTAGATAAAATTCACCCGCATTTACATGTATAGTGTATGGGTAAAATTACTGTGATAAGCCACATGTCGAAATCACACTTCACCCGGTCTGAAATTCTAAACTAAATTCTCCGTCAATGGCAATCCAGACACAACAATTACTTGGCACGCCCAAACTATTAAGAGTTTTCTTCTGGCTTACATAATAGTAATTATTCTATTTCTTCTATTATAATAATAATAATCATGGCATGTCTGGGCTAAAGAATGTTGCCCAGTTTTTGAAAAGATTAGCCAGTACTAAATATACCGTTGCCCAGAGGTCGCCCGAACGTTCCAATCGTAGTGGAAGCTCTTTCCATGTCCCGATGAGATGAGTGTATGATGATAGGGAATATGACGGGGTAAAACCGATGAATATCTTAACCTAATTAACGAAAGTGTGGTGACTATGAGAATGATTCCCCTTTAGAGAAAAATCTGCCGTTACCAGCCGGGAACCTATCCCAGGACCTCAGTTTAGTCGCCAGGGGCTCTGACCTCTATACCACGAGGTTGGTTTTCTCTTACGTAGTTAAAAGTGTACGCAATTAATAACTACCGTAAAAGTATAATATGTAGGCTACTAAATTTGACAAGAATTATCCCCAGGATATCAGCGCCCTAAGAATCTTTCATAAACTTTAAATTCAGAACATATTTATAAAATATGTTTTACTGATTATGTGGGAGCCAGTGATTGTAATAAAACTAAATAAACTTCTAAGCGCCGTCTTGTGAGAACTCATTGTTCCTTACCTTTTTCCCCTCTAGGGGTAGAGGAGTACGCTTCACAGATTAGGAACCACTTTGTTGAAAAATAATTTTATTTAGTTATTATTGTATAGCCTATAAAAAATTGTGTATACCTTGAAAAGTCGTATTTTGCAGGTTTATTGGGACCCTTCCTCAATCCCCTTACTCCGGCCTGACAACAGACACTATGGCAAAAGTTCATGAAACTATATCTAATAGTAAACTAACAAATTATCATACATGTATTTACAGGCTATCCTATTTGCATATTTTGTAGTAATTTTTGTTTGCGTGTTATGGCGCAACTTCAAAATGATGATAGTTAATTGTAATTTTTAAATGAAGTGAGGGATCATCGACAAGGATGATTAAATATTTAATTTAAAGGTTAGGAATTACAGGAACTTCCATATCAGCCTTTTTCTGTGGATAGGATGGGTGAATTACAGTGAAAATCGCAATGTAAAAAATTGCCCCCAAAGCACCCATCCGGGATTAGATCAAATCAAATCACGATTACTAAGGTCTGAGTCAGAAGTAAAAAAAAATCTACTCCAAGTCTGCAGGCTTAAAGATCACAAATTTTGAAACGTATCAAAATGTCTACAAGTTTTTGATTTTTTAATTTCAACATGAATAATTACAATTTTTGTGACTTGTAGCTCTAAATATTTTTTTATTATAAACGAATAACTTTTAGTCCATCTGAGTACATTGGTACAGTACGTTTGTTAATTTTCTTTAAAAATTAAGTAGGTTATAACTTTATATTTGTATTAAATACTATCACTTGAAATAATGTCGTGAAATATTCTTTAGTTGCATTAAATATCTAATCTAATACTTTTATTACCCCTTATATGGTAACGTTTTAATCTCAACGTATGATGAAATATTATTTTCAAGTAATATTATCATTTTTCCAATGTATTCTAGCTGGGTTTTTTTAGGTTTTTTTAAATAGGTGGTTAGTGAAATGTATCACGGTGTTTGAGTTTTATGTATACAACTGCTATACCAAGAAGCAACATTTAATGTTACTGCACTACAACAAGTGGTGGGGGTAGAGGGCGAATCATCTAGTTGAGACAGACCTGTAACAAAAGAAACACGGTCCATTTCAGAAGATTGGATGCTCCGCTTTATGTAGCTTGAGACGAGCTCGAAGCATTGACCAATCAAGCTGAAGTAAAAGAGGTGCCTACAACACAAATGGCGCGTCGTATCACGAAACACCTTTTCCCCTCGGTTTGAAACACCGACGTTTCACGGTATGTTTTTCTTTTCTTTTGGAAGTAGAATTTTTTTGAAATTGTTCTTACCAAAGCTTTTTTTTTTCTTTATGAATTTGTCATCCTGTCTTTGTTTCCTTTTATGGGTTGGAGCTCACCCTCCACTTTCTTACAACTCTCCTTTCCCTGCGCTACTTCACTCAACTACTATTTTTAACCTTGTTCATTTCATTTTTGTAATATTGCAACAAAATTAATTTATTGTAAACTCTCCTTCCACTGTCCTATTGACTAAACTATTTTTAGCCTTGCCCATTTATTCTGTAATAATGGAACAAAATAAAATAATGATAAACATTTGTTTCCATGTATGAGCCTAGCTTATTTGGGTAGGTCTATAATAGCAAGGACTAGCAGTTCTTTTTCATGGCAGTTGACCATTTTAGTGTAAAGATAATTAAATATAAATTCATATAGTTATCTTATAAAAAAAAGTCAACAAGTTTTTAAATGAATGGCATTTCGATTCAATCAAAGTAAAGTTGTAGTTATTCAATAAAATAGGTACACTCATTTTACCGTGAAAGGTAGCAAGCTTACCTTGAGCGTTTCCACCGTGACATAACTTTTAAGATAGGGTCATGGTGCAATCTGTCAAGTAGAGACTGCTACCTCTCACGGTAAATGGAGTGTACATTCAAACAAATACTAATTAAGTATTTATAATAATTATTGAAAAAGAATACAAATAAAAAGTATGCAAAAATAATCGTGTAAACAGTAATTATATTAATAGACGAGTATTAAGTTAAAATGTAAAGTTGCACAAGTTGAGCACTGCTATTCGATAAATTCTAAAATATAATTGGTGTTAGAATCGGATATCTAAAAGTAACACAGAGCACTAAGCTATATAAAACCTTTGGCAAAATTTTGTTCAAACATATTAATACTTTTATGTCCATGCGTTTAATTTATATTAGAGCTCATATGAGTAAAAGGTGGAAGGGGATATAGGGAAAGATAATATTTGGTATTACTTCCGAAATTAATAAATTTAATCTGATTACTAAACAAGAGTATAACTATACTCAAATTTTATCATGTTTATTCTTTTTAAAAAAAACAAGTTCATGCTCACGTATGCTTATTCCCATTTGTATCATCCCATCAGTTTAATAATACAAGGAAAACCATTCAAGTGTAACTTACATGAAGACATTTTCCATAGAGAGTTGACCAGGCTATAAAGCGCGTGTACAGAAGTTTAAGCAGGTTAGTCGGTTGCGTGTGGAGTGTAAATTCATAGTCCAAAGAGGGCGTGTTTGGCCTCGCTTCATCTCTCAGCCATTCCTGGAATGACGCGGCTGAGGGGAAGACTGATAAAGATAAACATTTATGGAGCCATTCTCACGAACAGTTGGCTGGCTAGCTAGTCCATTTATTACAGCTTTGCTATTCTTTCCTCCCCCCACCCCTCATACGATGGGCCCTCCTTAAGCACCGCTGTTCATTTAGTGGCTAGGGTCTTCTTCAAACAATGAGAGTGGAATAGATTAATATAGAGTTTAACCATAGAATATCTTTAGTGTAGGCCTAATATTTGACGAACATTTATCCTGGAAGTTTTAACTCCAAAAACTAATTGCTGATGTTTAACGCTACCTTAACTTGTTAAAAATACTTACAGGAACGAACGACATGAACACTATATTCTAAGACTTTAATAAAAATCATTAAAATATATTATCCCGTTTGGAATCGACCATAGCCCCGAATGACTTTAATTCCATACTAAAGGTTAGGGAATCTGTGTCCAGGTGTCATTTTTCAATTTATTTCAATATGATTTAGTTACGGCGGATTTCCGTAGTTATAATCATTCATCCTCCAAATTTTACCTCTCATATATATAGGCCTACCGGTACTTAATTGAATTGCGTTGCTTTCTTTTATATCACATAAAACCACCAAGTCCGGTTCCCTAATATTATGGCATACTGAATTTTCAACCAATCTGGACCAACTGCTTAAAGTCTGTAATCAATACGTTAATCGAGCAGTTGACACGAATAACGCTATTTTTAGGAAATATTAGCCATTGATTTAAAATGCAACCACCGTATTAAACCTCAAGAGACTCATATTATCAACATCTACCAAATTGCAATTTCAGACAATCATTCATAATACAAAACACGCACCCAATACTTAATATTTCTACTTCAATAAACATAGGTATTTTTAAAACTCGCTTTTAAAAACTGTAGTATTTAGTCACTACTTTCCATTTTTTTAAATGCGATCACTAAAAATATGTATATTAAACTTAAACTTCATTTTAATAACGATATTATAGTAAAAATTAATATATAAATTGTATTTGTGGCTGAAAGAAAGACGTAACCTTTCAATGGCGCACTAGTCTCATATTTTTATGTGTTATTATTAAAATAAAATATTGACTCTTAGGCTATGAACATAGACTTAAACATAAATCGTTCATTCAAATGCAAACTCTTATATACTATACGCTCAATAATTATATAGTGATAATTTCACTGCATACAATCATTAATATTATTAAATGAATAATTATGCATATACTATGAATCAATAAACAGGGATTAATATTGTTTAAACTATATAAACACACTAATGTAGTGGCCACCAAAATGTGCGTTGCGACGCCCTGGGGCGTCACGGCTATAAGAACAGATTGAAACTTATAATGTACAGTATAATGTAACACAACATTCAAATTTTCAATAAGTGTACTCAAACATATTATAGATAAAGGAATAAATCATACCATAAAACTAATTTTTTTTTCCTTTGGAAAGCCCTTATTTCATATGAGTTCAGGATTCTAATACTCCTTGAATACTTGGATTGAAGTCGGGTGCAACTCTCTCACCTACAGTCTGAAAATGGACTGGGATTTTTTTAAATATTGTTTACAGGGGTGTCGCACGGAAAATCTGACATGTGAACTGAGCACTAATTTGTAAATAACGTGCTTTTATCTTATTTTCTTAGATTAGGGTGGTCCAACGTTTTTCATTCCGAGGGTTAGATCTTATTATAAGATATATATAGTAATATCACCAACTTATTATAGGCCTACAAACAACATTTCATTAATAATCACTTTCAATACTTAGGCCTATATATAAATATTTTTGGTTAGTAGAATCTTTCAAACTTTACTGCCAAAAAATGGTGTATTTATCTTCCAGAAATGTATTATGAAATATGCTTTCACAAGACAGTTTAGGACTACAAATATATTTTATATGCATATTTTATTAATCAAATAGGACAAAATGTATAGTAAAATATATTCGAGACTTTTTCAAATAAATACTTGTATTTGAATCATTAGTTATTTCAAATCTTACACCGTGGGATTCCCTTTAATTTTCCACCAAGATACTGTGAGTGTTTCATTTTCACTGAGTGGCCCGCGGGACGCCAATTGGACCACACTGTCTTAGATATAAAAATAATATGTTTTACTTTAATGGATCTCAAATAAGACCAAAATAATTTACAGTACTACATAATAGTGAGCAATAATTCATTCCTAAAACCTGTTGGTACGTGTGTAATTAAAACAATTACAACACATATTATCTGTGAATATAACTAAATATTGAGACATACAGTAGCCCCATGGCTTCTTTGGTGCTGAGTGACAGCTCACAGCTGACTTCTATCAGTCAACATTTAGGTATATACCTAAATTTTTACCGTCAGAAGTGACAGCTGCTAAACACATGTTATTGCAGATCATATGGTTCGGCGTAGGGATACATAATTTGGTCTGGTAACTTTTCAAAGCTGTCAGTCAGAACTAAAGAAACCATGGGGCTACTGTAGCATAACTTAAAATATTGTAAAATTCCAAACATGGCTGCGATTAGTTTATAATACATATTGTAAGTTCTTCATCCGCGGCTATTTGAAGACTTGGTGCAAGTCTCCTCATTAACAAATAGAGATCCAAATCCTTCATTTGGCCCGACCGGTGTAAGGCGATTACCAGAGTGATCCCCTGTCCACGGGATGATTACCTTGGCCAAGAGGGAGGTCTGTTTACCCTCGTCCAGCCCTTGAAAGGCGGGATTACACCCCAGTGATGAGGCGCTGCTAGCAATCCACAAGAGGCGAGAGAGATTATTTCACAGCAAGCCATCCCCTGTACCTCTCTACAAAGACGACCTACTTTTCTTAAGGGGGGCTTGCTGTGGATGCTGCTGGCTGTTTTACGAGATAATAAATGAATCAGATAAAGTTACACGCGCTTTTAGCAGCTTCCTTCAACGCTTTAAGATGTACTCAGACTGAGATGACCATATTCAATTAATTTTATTTCTTTTAAATAACACATTGAAACTGGTGTAATAAAATTATATTCCTCAAACAGGTTTAATAATTGGCAATTTTTATTTTCATTTAATATAATATAAATTGCTGCACCAGGGGTCACTTTATTTAATCTTATAGTTCTTCTGTTTTCTAAGGAAAACCATAAATAATAAGCTAGTAATTAACTATTTAATTAAATTTAATTTGACACTTTTTTAAACCTTTATATTTTGTAGCTATTAATTCCCTCTCTAAATTTTATATTGTCTTAAAGTAATTTAGCTCGCGTCTACAAGTTCTTACAGCAAAAAGAAAAGGTAATATGGTTTGAACTTATTTTATATACAGTAAATGAAATTGCTATGATACGCATACAAAAAAATATATTTTTGTGGGAGCATTAACATTCTTAATTAATTAATTTAATTATAGGATTATGTCAGCAGTGGAAATGTTTTGTAATTCTAAATATTATTTAGTGCTCACACTATGAAATATTTTACTTTAAACATATTTTACAATCAATCTAGGTCGGTAAAGGAGTAAATATTTTAATCTCTTAAAGTATTTGCACATTTTTGGACCTTTATTTAGTATATTATTTATAATATTACTACTAATAATAATAATACTTAGCACCGCGTATTACAAACGTTCATGTTATACGCTTAAGTAATAATTACGCTAATGGGTTAGGAATTGGGAAGGTTGAATAGAGAGGAAGTAAACCTTCATTTGCGTGGGGGAGAGTGGAAAACTATTTTGTAAAAACCCTCCCCAGTTCACCCGACCGGGATCGAACCATGATATCTCCACCCTTGGCAGTCTAGCTCAACACAAGTCAAGCGCGTTAGATAACTACGCCACCAAGGCGGATATTTATGAATTCAATGTAAATATCTAATAAAAGTACATGAAACAAAATTTACTCTTTTTTTAAGAACCGCGTCCTACTATCCATTCGGGCTATACTCTTTATGTACTAATTACGATAGTCGACTTAAGGATTAGGAAAGTTATATTCAGAGGAAAATTTACCCGCATTTTCGTGGAGGGAGAGTGTAAAACTATTTGGGAAAAACCCACTCCGTACACCTGACCGGGATTATAGCCTCGAATTCCCAGTCATTGGTAGTCCAGTCTATTATGAGAGTTATATTTTGGGACATTCGAATTTCCAACTTTTTCGAATGATAAACACATAAAAATATGTTTAAAAAAATAACAAAATAATCGACTATTCAGTATAAATATTTGCCTCTTTTCCAATATTGGTATGTAATAGTCAATGTCATGGATATATATTTATTAGTGCAGGCCTATTCGACAGTTAAAGAAGCCATATTTGTATTTTCGTAAGCATTCACAAAACATCAAATAAATGTAATAGGATTTCCTGTCATTATCATTCAAACTTGATTAAATGAAAGTACGAGTGGAATAGTAAATCCAAATTAATATTTAGGTATAAATTTATTTTTCTAATGGATAGAAAAATTGACTAAGCTATAATTTTACATCACGGTACTGTTTCCATCCTGTGGCCTGGGTCATATTTTATTCAAGTCATAGATTTTTCCACTACTGGCTGGCTAGGCCTGTCGTGGATTCATATGCCTTACAACCTAACTTAAGACTAGGACACGCACAACATCCAGTCCCCGGATCTTAATTTAGCAATGTGATAGAGTAGGACCATATTTTCATAAATGATAAATCTTCGACTAAGCTATAGTATTAGAACTTTAAGAATAATTCAAGAAACAATTTTATGTTGAAAAAATAAGGAAACAACCCACTTCAATGGTTGAATGGTCTAAACCAGTGGTTCTCAAACTGTGGTGCACCTACCTCTAGGGGTACGCGAGAAGCTCTCAATGGGAAATTGGCAAAACGACAAGAAAACCAAACGTGTCGAGGAATTTTCGAGGCGACTGGGCGAAATTTGCTCTTTTGATGACCTGACATCTGACATTTGATCTGTAATATGGGGAAATTTTATCGTTGGGGTATATTAGACTTAAAGCATGACCAAGGGGTATAATATTAACAAGGTTTTAGCACCACTGGTATAAACCTTAATTCTCACAGTATATTGGACTACCATTGACGGGGAGAAATAAGGGTTCGAATCCCAATCGGTTGTATTTAGAGTGCTTTTCATAAATGGTTTTCAACTCTCCCTCTACGAAAATTTGGGTGCACTTAATTTAAAAATCGCCTTTTTTTTATCACTAAACATATTAGTATAGTTACCCAAACTCGTAGTTAGACACGGTGAAAATATAAGTATTTAAAATAGTTTTATTGCGTAATTTTAAACAAATGTTTGTGTACCATTAGGTGTGTATACACTAGAGGCACATTTGCAGCAAGGCAGGCTGGGGCAACACGTGGCTGAGTGCTGTATTCCTAGAGGTGCGTATACACTAAGGACACATTTGCAGCAAGGCAGGCTGGGGCAACTACGTGGCAGAGTGCTGTATTCCTAGAGGTGCGTATACACTAAGGACACATTTGCAGCAAGGCAGGCTGGGGCAACACGTGGCTGAGTGCTGTATTCATAGAGGTGGGTGTAAACTAAAGGCACATTTGCAGCTAGGCAAGTCGAGGCAACACGTGGATGAATGTTGTATTCATAGAGGTGCGTGTAAACTAAAGGCACATTTGCAGCTAGGCAGGGCAAGGCAACACGTGGATGAGTGTTGTATTCATAGAGGTGCGTGTAAACTAAAGGCACATTTGCAGCTAGACAGGTCAAGGCAACACGTGGATGAGTGTTGTATTCCTAGATGGTGCGTATACACTAAGGACACATTTGCAGCTAGGCAGGTCGAGGCAACACGTGTATGAGTGTTGTATTCATAGAGGTGCGTGTAAACTAAACGCACATTTGCAGCTAGGCAGGTCGAGGCAACACGTGGATGAGTGTTGTATTCATAGAGGTGCGTGTAAACTAAAGGCACATTTGCAGCTAGGCAGGTCGAGGCAACACGTGGATGAGTGCTGTATTCCTAGAGGTGAGTGTAAACTAAAGGCACATTTGCAGCTAGGCAGGCTGAGGCAACACGTGGCTGAGTGCTGTATTCATAGAGGTGCGTGTAAACTAAGGGCATATTTGCAGCTAGGCAGGTCGAGGCAACACGTGGATGAGTGTTGTATTACTAGAAGTGCGTATACACTAAGGGCACATTTGCAGCTAGGCAAGTCGAGGCAATCACGTGTATGAGTGTTGTATTCATAGAGGTGCGTGTAAACTAAAGGCACATTTGCAGCTAGGCAGGTCGAGGCAACACGTGGATGAATGTTGTATTCATAGAGGTGCGATAAACTAAAAGGCACATTTGCAGCTAGGCAGGTCGAGGCAACACGTGGATGAGTGTTGTATTCCTAGAAGTGCGTATACACTAAGGACACATTTGCAGCTAGGCAAGTCGAGGCAACACGTGGATTAGTGTTGTATTCATAGAGGTGCGTGTAAACTAAAGGCACATTTGCAGCTAGGCAAGTCGAGGCAACACGTGGATGAGTGTTGTATTCTTAAAGGTGCGTATACACTAAGGACACATTTGCAGCTAGACAGGTCGAGGCAACACATGGATGAGTGTTGTATTCTTAGAGGTGCGTATACACTAAGGATACATTTGCAGCTAGGCAGGTCGAGGCAACATGTGTATGAGTGTTGTATTCCTAGAGGTGCGTGTAAACCAAAGTGACATTTGCAGCTAGGCAGGTCGAGGCAACACGTGGATGAGTGTTGTATTCCTAGATGGTGCGTATACACTAAGGACACATTTGCAGCTAGGCAGGTCGAGGCAACACGTGTATGAGTGTTGTATTCATAGAGGTGCGTATAAACTAAAGGCACATTTGCAGCTAGGCAGGTCGAGGCAACACGTGTATGAGTGTTGTATTCATAGAGATGCGTGTAAACTAAAGGCACATTTGCAGCTAGGCAGGTCGAGGCAACACGTGGATTAGTGTTGTATTCTTAGAGGTGCGTATACACTAAGGATTCATTTGCAGCTAGGCAGGTCGAGGCAACACGTGTATGAGTGTTGTATTCCTAGAGGTGCGTGTAAATCAAAGGCACATTTGCAGTTAGGCAGGTCGAGGCAACACGTGGATGAGTGTTGTATTCATAGAGGTGCGTATACACTAAGGACACATTTGCAGCTAGGCAGGTCGAGGCAACACGTGGATGAGTGTTGTATTCTTAGAGGTGCGTCTAAACAAAAGGCACATTTGCAGCTAGGCAAGTCGAGGCAACACGTGGATGAGTGTTGTATTCCTAGAGGTGCGTATACACTAAGAACACATTTGCAGCTAGGCAAGTCGAGGCAACACGTGGCTGAGTGCTGTATTCCAAGAGGTGCGTATACACTAAGGGCTACATTTGCAGCTAGGCAGGTCGAGGCAACACGTGGATGAGTGTTGTATTCCTAGAGGTGCGTGTAAACTAAAGGCACATTTGTAGCTAGGCAGGTCGAGGCAACACGTGGCTGAGTGTTGTATTAATACAGGTGCGTATACACTAAGGACACATTTGCAGCTAGGCAGGTCGAGGCAACACACGGATGAGTGTTGTATTCCTAGAGGTGCGTATACACTAAGGGCACATTTGCAGCAAGGCAGGTTGAGTCAACACGTGTATGAGTGTTGTATTCATAGAGGTGCGTGTAAACTAAAGGCACATTTGCAGCTAGGCAGGTCGATGCAACACGTGGATGAGTGTTGTATTCCTAGAGGTGCGTATACACTAAGGACACATTTGCAGCTAGGCAGGTCGAGGCAACACGTGGCTGAGCCAGCTTGTGTCGGTACATCAAAGTGAATCTACGCGCCCGTGTGCCTTCATTCGGCTTCGACCTGCCTCACTGTATATTTACCTCCGGTGTATACCCACCGTGAGTAATGTATTTACTGTCAGCTAAGCATATGTGAACGTGAGCACTTGCATTGTTTTTGTTAAAACTAAATAATATTTTTGTTTTAAACCAGTTTTTTCCCGCGGCTTCGCTCACATTTAAGTAGGAAAATTTACTTTTTTCAGCTATCTAAAATCAAAAATTAACATGCAGCCACGTTACCAACGGCTTTCTTACGACGAGGCGTTATTGCAATGAACACACCGAAATAAATAGTTTAAGTGATTACAGACATCGTGTCAAGACTGACTCTCTTACGTGAAGGAATTGTTCCAATAAACACACCGAAATAAATAGTTTAAGTGATTACAGACATCGTGTCAAGACTGACTCTCTTACGTGAAGGTATTGTTGCAATGAACACTGAAATATATATAGTTCAAATGTTTGCACTCCTTGTATCAAGATTAGCTCTCTTACGTGAAGGAATTGTTGCAATGAACACTGAAATATATAGTTCAAATGTTTGCAATCCTTGTATCAAGATTGGCTCTCTGACGTGAAGGAATTGTTCCAATAAACACACTGAAATAAATAGTTTAAGTGTTTACAGACATTGTGTCAAGACTGACTCTCTTACGTGAAGGAATTGTTGCAATGAACACTGAAATATATAGTTCAAATGTTTGCAGTCCTTGTATCAAGATTGGCTCTCTTACGTGAAGTGCGTATAACCCGAATGGGTAGTAAGACGCGGTGCTAATAATAATAATAATAATAATCTTACGTGAAGGAATTGTTCCAATAAACACACCGAAATAAATTGTCTAAGTGTTTACAGACATTGTGTCAAGACTGACTCTTTTACGTGAAGGTATTGTTGCAATGAACACTGAAATATATAGTTCAAGTGTTTGCAATCCTTGTATCAAGATTGGCTCTCTTACGTGAAGGAATTGTTCCAATAAACACACCGAAATAAATAGTTTAAGTGTTTACAGACATTGTGCCAAGATTGACTCTCTTACGTGAAGTAATTGTTGCAATGAACACTGAAATATATAGTTCAAATGTTTGCAGTCCTTGTATCCAGCTCTCTTACGAGAAAGCATTGTTGCCATGAACACTAAAATAAATAGTTTATATATACTATCCAAGAAACAAAATTATAGTAAATTGAAATAAAATAGCAAGTATATTATTCGAAGTGCTAACACATTCAAAATTAAACCTATTCGTGAGCAGTGTTTTATGCGCTTACGAAGATTCCCAAATAAACAAGAACTCATCCTTTTCCTCCCCCTGGTTGAATCACGTGCCATTCTTTGAATCCACGCCAATCAGCCGATAGGTTCGTTTAACTACATAAATCGGATTTTTTCGACACTACTTCGCTCGTTAGTGAGATAGCGTGATTATATATATAACATACCCTGTTCCCAGAAAAATATGAATACAGCATAAAAAGTGCCGTCTTGATCTGATGAATACTTTATGAGTTTACTAACAATCAGACAAACAAGAATTCAAAACATGGGTTATTTGGTGTTCTATCATTTTAACTTCTCAGAATAAAAACCTCATTTTTGGTAATGTACTGTACATGAAGACCTTAAGAGTTTTATGCGTGTATAGATATTTAATTAATATTTAAATCTATGCAATTGTAGCATTTGGCTACAAGAAAAAAGAGAACAAGTCAATTATAGCAAATACTCACCCCATTTCACCATCCTGGCGGCGCTGTACTCCAAGCAAAGAGAGATGACCACACTACCGACCACGATTCCACCACACAGACAACTAACCAGCTCCGTTTAAGAATCGAACCGCGCTCGCTAGAGGTCGCCATGTGCTCAAGCTATTCCAAAGAACTTAAGAAGAAAAGAGATGCCTGTTCCGCAAAGTGCCCAAACATTCTAATTGCTTCGATAAATGAATAGAAGCTGGTTCTGTCACTCGCATTTCACTCCCGGCGTATGATATTCTTTAATTCCCCTCCCTTTTTTTCCTTTGTTCCGTGTTCCCTGAGTTTTGCGAATTGTATATAAGACCGGCGTAGGATAGCGTCCGGCACTCTTGGAAATTGCTCGGATTTAATCAGACGAAGCCGAGGCTTCAGCATTATTTAAAATATGTAAGGGTAAATTTATTTTCAGAGTAAAAATTTTTATTGTTATTTTTAAAAATTCCCTTTTGGCAGGTTATTATTTCACAATAATTTGATATCGGGAATCCTAAAAAGTAACTTTTTTCTTTGGCGATATAATTAATTGTTAATGCCCGCATATAAATGCATGATGTCAAACAGATAAAACTTAAGAGGCATTTATTATATTTTGTGAGTGGGTATGCTCTTGACTTAATTAAATTTTATAGGTCCATAGTAACAAATTGAAATGTTATGAACACCCTTGTTTTAACAATACGAGCCACCACTGAATGTCAAGCAATACCAAACATTGGTACCATAAATGTATTTAGACACTCTTGCTTATTTACTTTTAATTACTCTGTGGCATTAGGAACTCAAAAGTTCATTGCCACACTTAAGTACGCCACCATGCCTATCTTGAGCTAGTTCTATACAGTTTACCTCGTTACACACTATCTCTATCTAGAGATAGCTCTATCCAGTCCACCTCATTACAACCTATCTCTACAGTTCAATTGTAACGTTATCCTCCCAACCATCCGTCTTCTCAAAGGTATCTTTCCATTAGGTTTACCAGTAAAAACAGTTTAAAAATTGAGTAAGGTAAAAACCAATTATCTACGCTATTATTTGGAGTCTTGAGGAATAGAACGCTACAGCCAAGAAAAAATATCAACAAGAAATTCTTCAAATGAGGAGGTTTGGTGTCCTCAGAACAAACGGAAGTAGATTGTAATTACTGTAGCAGTCCTCAAGAGGATATAAAGGGAGGGGGTGAAGGATCTGCCGTTCCCTCGCTCGCGGCTATTGCTAACTGCACGTCATCATCAATCAGTGGTCCGCCATCTTGGGGGCAATAAAGCAAGCGCTCTCTGGAACAGCGGAGCTGATTAGGGAACACGGAACAAAACCAGCAGCGAGTAACACGACCAGCGCCGGCTTGAGGGAGAGAACCTCGGGCCGACATAAAATACACGGTTGTTGGGAGGCGTGACGGGATTGCTTTGCCCTCAGGGTACTAACAGGCTTTTGTTGCGACGTAGCCGCCATGAATCCGTTACCATTGTCATCATGGGGAATGATCGGGTCGGTGAGGCCAGGATGGGAAGGGGGCCCATCTGTTTGGGGTACAGGATGTGGCGAAGTAACAGTTTCTCGACTGACGAATAGAGGTCACCTACCTCACCGTTACATATGGCAATGTTAGGTCAACGTCAACATGTTTGACTTCGACTTTGGAGGTCAAGGCTTGAACACTGGGGTGTATGAATTGGAGGGTAGTGGGGCTCAATAATATTATTATATATCCTCTTTGTAGAGGAATACTTAGTCATTTACTTAAACTTCTTTATCATTATTCTAACTTAAACAAAATTTTTGCAAACAACCAGCGTAAACACCTACTAAAACTATAAATAAAAACAAATTTAAATATAATCAAAAAGTATTAACTACCTGCCATCGTCTTGAATTGTAGTAGCCTGTACATATGTTCACATGGTCTAAGACATCAGTCTCAAAATATATTGAATTTGTGGTAAGGGAGAGGGCTTGGCCGTGTACACTATGAGTGGTTTACCTAATTTTATTCTTCAGTTTGTTTTCCATCCCTTATTCTCACTAGTTCGGGTGCATTTTCTTTCAAATGAGTTTCTCATTCCTATCCCTTAAATTACCCCCTTACAAACCCTAATCTTAAGTTATATAGTTTAAAAATGTAGAACAGATCCAATTTAAGATTCCTTGTTGGTCATACATTAAGTATATAACTAAGCATTGCCCATGATTTAAATAAGTGTGTAACGAATTTAAGTTTTTAAGTTTTAAATAATGATAAATGATACCTAGAAAAATTTAAGTAGAGTACTAACAAATTATGAAGGTGGAAATTAACTTTGAATATGTATACAACAGTTTTTGTTTCTGGATACTTATGTGTTGTAAATTAATTACACCTTTACATGGTAAGCGAAGCGGGGACCTTAGACTTATCTCGTGCTAATGCTATAAATCAATGTTCCGTGTTTGACTCCCGTGCTTAGATATCATTTTCCAAAGGGTTTTTTTACCATAATTTAACTCTATTGACAAATTAGATTAACTTAAAACAATAGACTATGTGTTGCTTTCGAAAAAGTTGATTCCCGATGTGAGTATAAATTGCCAATTTATTTTTTTCTTTATTTAATTAAAAATAGTTGTTGCCTGAGAAGGCCTGAGCTTAACACCCATCTCGTTCTTGTGTATAAAAATAGTATTTTCATAATCTGGCAATATTGCACCTCCTTGTTATCGTTCATTAGCAGCAGTTTAACTGGGATTACAGGAGACACCAAATACACTGGACTCCCAAACACATGCAAGAATACGTATAAACTAGATGGAAATCTCCGGTACACAGATAACAAAAAAACAACATAAAAAAGAGCACAATGATAAAGTTAAGCAAAACGCGCGGTCGTTGGTCCACAGCATTCAGGCCATAGTCAAGTAAATAATGCACCATAATGGGGACTTTAAAACCAACATTAATATCGTTTTAACGGCGATAAAGTCCTCGCTAAGCCTCGTGATAGTGCTTGCGTTGTAAAGTAGGCTTACCGCCATGGTTGTCTCATCGAGTAGGCCTTGGAGCGCCTCTCCGGCCGGCACAACTGGTTTAACTATAATAGGATTTTGGCAACAATAAAGGGTAACTCTGACAGTTACAAAATTTACAAAAACTATTTTTTAAACTAATACTTACTTCAGTGGCTGAATAGTCTAAGGTGTCAGTTTCGTGTTATACTGGCCTGCTGATGATGGGAAGATCGGGGTTTGAACGCAGGTAGGGTTTACTGAGGGGGATTTTTCATAAATAATTTCCCGCTCTACATCCACGAAAATGTGGGTAGAATACCTTTAAAATGTTTCTCCCTCATCCCTATCAGATTATAGTAACTATCATAATATGTGTGTAACCTGAGCAGGTGGTAAGACGTGGTGATGGCATGTAATCTGAAGCTGTCACATTTAATAGATATATAAATAGCTATGGAAACTAATGATATAGTAAAATACCATCAGTTCTGACTGTAAAAATATGCGTTTGTATTTTCTAAAAATTGCTTCCAACAAGAATCCTATAATTATACTACTATAAAGTCACATGACTGACCCATCCAATGATATTAATGTTTACCCACTTTCAGATTAGCTAGAAACTTGAAATTTGGCAAACTTATATCTTCTATCCTGTAGCCGACGGGAAAATTCCAAAAAATTTAAAATTTTAATTTTTAACCCCCGAAAAAAAATTTAAAATTGCGGAGCAACTTTAAAGTAGGTGCGGACCTTTCTTTGGAGGTCTCTTGTGGCTAAACGGTATGATCTATCAAAAAACGGCTCTGAAATTGCATTAGTTTACATACACTTGCAAAGAAAACTTACTGGGGGTTAAGGATGGAGCCCCCAACGAGCAAATTGAGTAGTTTAACATAACCTGAAATAATGTACGTTTGTAACTGCACTTAAACTATGTTGCCGGGATTGCCACTTTTTTCTTAATACAAAATTTCCTATTTTCCATGTTTTCTAGAAGGAATATCCATTTTTCTAGACATCCTAAAATTAATAGTAAAGTAATAAAATATAGTTTTCCATTTTAAAAAACAATTGACTAGTGAAGAGTTTCCATTATTTTTGCTAACACAACATTCACGATCTTTTCCCAGATTTCCTGAAGGAATTTCCATTACGGTCCAAATATAGAATTGACTATTGTGAAATCATTCCATTGGAGCTTAGAACAGGATAGTTTGACCTTAGTGGATTAATTCATTCTACTATTGCGCAGCCCAATGTTCCAAGCAGAAAAATGGAAGGAGGGTAGGCCTATACGACATGTATTTGAATCAGTGCGATAAGTTATTCAGTTTGCTTTTACTTTTATGCAAAGGTAAACTATTTAAATTTTCTAGATTAATGCCTCAAAATCCCAAATATCCTTAGGGGTTTTTAGATCCTATAAATTGTCTCGGTTTTTTCCATCCACACAAAAATAATGCTTGTGGTTTCCCTGTGCTTCAGGTGCGTGTCAATGCCGTAATATGATGTCATGTAATTGAGTAGTATTTACACAACTCAACGATTCAGGATGGAGTGTATCGGACATACATGTTCTGACACCACCAATTTCCTATATTGCCCGAGTTTTCCAGGTCATGATAGTCTTGATTTTTCAAGATACCAGTTGATTTTTTACTTACGTTGAATAGTTTCCATCGACCCAAACCTTCACAAACCATTTAGTCAAACCAATTCTCTGGCCTTAAGTAACTCGAAAGCTTATACCCCCAGAACGTATGATCGCCATTCACTCTTATATTGAGACACCTCCATCCAATCCCTAACTTAACATCCCAATTCCTAGAAATCAATTTCCAACAATTTCATTAAATTATTGTGTTTTATTTATCTAAAATGTCCTCAGGTGAGGATGACTTTGTTATGTGATAATTTATAAACAGCATAAAGGTAAATATTGGGTGTATCCATATAATATATCATAAATAATTTGTATTATAAATCTTTCATTGCGATTTATTGTCAAATCAATTATCTTTGATATGTTTACTTACTTTATAGAATAACATGTCAGAGGAAATCTTTCTTTAATTTTAAGGCATTTCATAATTATTATAATTGCCATTGCTCTTTTTCTTGTAATAATTTAATGTCCTTGAAGATCTTTTGAGACACATTTGTGAAGCTCAATAAGGAGAGATTTTTATAATAATTATATTAATAATAATAAGAAGAAGAAGATGAAGAAGAAGAAGAAGTGGTCTGTCTTAGGACAGGTACATTCCTTTTATCAGTGAGCTTAGAACACCAATGCACCCTCTGCCTCCTCCTTGAGATCCCAAAATTTTATTATTTCCTTCAAGCCATCTAATATTTCAATCCTCCTTCATCCTAAACTTCTCTTTCCCTCAACCTATCCTTATATGACGTCGTTCAGAAGATAGTTCCTCCTAAGGATGTGTTTAATCTATTTTGTTTTGTACAAAAGAATCACATCCAAAGTGATTCTTTTCTCACCCATTCTTCTGAGTTCTTCATTTGTCACCCATTCTGCCCACCTCATCTATTATTTATTACTTTTCCCGCGCCACATTTTAAAGCTCTCAAAATATTTCTTTTATATCTTCCTAAGAATCCAAGTTTCTGATTTATACAAACGTAGTATTTGATCAATTTCAAACTCAACTTGTTGGTCAAACATTCACATCCCAAAAACGCGCGCAGGTTGTTGTCAGCATGATGTATATGTGGGAAAAAGAGATGGTCATACCTTGTTCAATGTTTTTCTGATGGGGAGTTTACGGTTCGAATCCGGACAGAGTATACTTTATATATGTATATATATATATATATATATTTCTATGCATTGTTTACGTCTCTTCCTAAACACAAATGTTAGAAAACTTCTTAAAAAAGACTGCCTTTCTTATCGCAACCCTTATCCTGTAAATATGAGGATAGCCCGGATAGTTGTTAATACGCAAAGCACTGTTATCAGGCTTTATATCCCCAGTCATAGATTTGTATGTGGGCAGGAATAATCAAATGCAAGTTGTTTAGTATTTATTTGCGTTTTGAGCTTTGTATTAGTGTGTATGTGTGTGTGTTTTTTATCTTCTTAGCTCAAATAGCAAATAGTATTTGTGTGGAAAATAAATAAAGGAACAATTTTAATATAATATCCAAGCAACATGACTACGTGTCAAAATATTTTGTCATTACTTTAATGAAGTCTCATCTGATTACAGTGTTGTAGACGAAATTGTTATTAATTGATATTTAACCAAATAAATGGTACGACACAATAGTACAAATTTTTTCATCTAGTAAATTATAGCTGGGAAAAAATCACCAATAGGTTTTTGATAAACTAACCTTAAGAATATTTGTATTAGAAAAACAAGCATATCATCTTGTTATTCATAATAATTAATATAAAAACAAATTATTATTTATCAAGAAAACTAATTTCCAAGTAACCATTTTGAACTAAACTTTAATGGTTTTTCTACAATCTGTCAAAAGTAAGCTACCATTAAAATTATTTGTTTTTGAAAAAATAAACATACAATATTATTCAGAATGTAAAATAGTACACAGATACCAATTTTGAACAAAATCATTAGTTATTTAAAAAATAATCATTTTTTTGAAAAATCAGCAGTAAATTGCTGTTAAATGAACATTTTAAGAAAAACAATTATAAAAATTATTTATATGGTTAAAAACTTTCCATATACCCATTTTAAACCAATTCGTTAAAGCCGTTTTTTAAATATTTCAAAATTTAAAAAATCGATCATCAACAACTCATAAAAAAATCCCCAAAAAAACAAGTAAACAGATTTATTTGGTTGGATTTATAATCATTCAAAAAATGTATTTTAAATAAGTCACCTGTCAGTTAATTACCCCTAGATTGAGAGCTAAAGTCAAAATCAAATAAATGTCCTCATAAATATCAAGTTCGAACAAAACCCATCAAACCATTTTAGATCTATGGCCAGGGACAAACAGACAGACATGGGGACAACCAAAATTGTAAAATACACTTTTTAGGGTTCAGAGGCACTTTTAAATATTTGTTTGAACAGGTTCGAAGGTCACGTGGTCTAACGCGTCCCTCTAGTATTAGAATGGCTTGTCTGTAAGAAGGAGATCGGGGTTCGGATCCTGGTCAGATGTAATGAGATTGTTTTTTTTCTATAAGATTTCTCATTCTCCTTCCCTGAGAGTATATTTAATCTAAAATCCTACCTGTCGCATCTTTATTCCATTAGCGTAGTCAATGTACACGCACAGCCCATGCGAGTACTAAGACGCAATGAAATTATATAGGTATATGTATATATTTAGTTTTTGATAGTATTTTCGAAAACTTTGAAAATAAAGGAAAGCTAAGTAATATTTCAGTATTTTCGTGGTATATTTCAGAAGTAAGGTTGGCGTTATTTCTCTATACTAGTATACTAACTTAATTTAATTTTTGGAGCATTTTTAATACCTATTTTATGTTAAACCAACATTGAAAATTATATTCAAAGAAGCATTTGCCCCTGTTGACCCGACAACCTGCTGTAACCGATCCCGCAGCCAGACCACCTGCTCCACAGCAATTCAGTTCCTTGCGTGTTGGTGTGCAAGTCACGCACCAGACGCCGCGGCGCCAATACCGCCCGGAGCTATGGTTGGCAACCTGGGAGCTGAGAGACGCTTGATACCTGGTTATAGTTGCATTATTACAACGTGGACAACTGGTTATTAGATCTAGGAGACCTTAGTTTGACTACGGGCTACTGTCGAATTGTTTATGGATTAATATTGCTACCCAATTAGTAAATATCTAGACGCTAATTATGAGTGTGTATGTATCACTATGTAAACTCTCATTCAAGCTGTGTTATTTTTTGTGTGCCTTGCGTCTTAATACCTGCCCGGACTATCCAAATATTTACACAATAATTTTTTTAAAGGTATTTTAACGTACCCTTTATTAATCGACTGATTAAAAGAGAACACAACTTATTAACTAACTTAAATTTAGAACAGACACCACACCCAGCCCCAACCGTTAATTTATCACTGTGAAAGGGGGAAACCCAAATTTCACAATGATACATTTTTCGATAATGCCAAGACTTGAACCTGGGATCATTAGCTCAGTAGACAAACACACTACCGACTGGGCTAATATGTCGGACTTTACACTACTGAGGTATGGATAAGAACGGACTAATTAGAGAAAATATACCCACATTCGCAGGTAGGTGTAGTGGTAAGCCATTTAGAGAAAACCATCCCCAGTACACTAACCTGGGATTCGAACGCTGACCTTCCTGTCACCAGCAAACCATAATGCATTAGCTTGGCAGATAATTTTACGTTCCAACTAATACATGTTGTCCTAAGTTAAGTTACTTTGTGAATTAAATACTGATAATATTTTAAAATGTTCGCGTTAAATACCATTACATTAAAACATAATTATTACTCTACATACCTACCTTGCCTGGTAGAACCAACCCCTTAATAACTCATGGGATTTTCTGGTTAGAGTATATAAGATTTAAACATTCCTAACTCTTCAAACATTCGTAGCTCTTTACAAGTATTTAAATCGGTATCACTATTATAATTAACTCTAAAAATACCCCTGAAATAAAACCTAATAACTTATATTAATTTAAAATGGCTGCCTCAATTAATAAGTACTTTTACGAGTTTTCTCATTTTTTACAGAACTTCTGGAAACTTTTGAAATATTCCGTTATGACTATAACCAACCTTACTTAAAGTCTGACAAGAAGTATAATGTTTGAAACAAAAGGAACAATAAAATCTCGGTAAACTTTCATACACATATTTTGCAGCTTATATCCAAAATATTTGGAGTATAACTGCTTGAGTTTCATTTTAGTGAATAATTTGTCTTCAAACCGTTCGAATTTATTTCCCATGTTGTTTTTATCGAGATTTTACACTATCATATACGTAAATTCTGATCAAGCACTATACTTACGTTACGTGAACGATATCGACAAGTAATTTATATATTTAAACCTTGAAAAATAATGTGTGTACAGCTAAGTTTTACAAAATAAAATTCAGTAGGATAATTTGAGGAATATTTTAGTGAAACTATTTTAAAATTCATTAGTTCTTTAGTCAAGCCATAAAAAGAAATAAGCAATTTAAATTATATTATATTTCTTAATTAGTACCTTTAACATCAAGATTATTAAAGGGTTAACCCAAATATACGATATGAGGGAGATAGCTTAGAATAAATGCACCCGCATTAGAATGGGTAATACTCTCAGCTAAGACCCGAACCTCGAACTCCGGGTAAGCAATCTATTCATAGTACTTTGATGCCCTATACCATGTGAACACCAGCGTGGTTCTTTTATTTGATGTACAGGAGACTTGATTGAAATTTAATTCACAGTAATTACAGCAGGTCTGGTACAAGTAAAGAGTGTGCGTGTGTTTCTTTGGTAAAGCACTAATACAGGACACTAACAAGCCACGAGCTTAGACCACGGGTAATATATACACCTCCACAAGGTACATACACACAACACTATTATGCCAAATACATGACACAACCACTAACCGCTGCTTCCCTGTTCCTATCACTGGACTCTACGACCAAACAGGACTACTCTGGTACTATTACTACTACGAGACTTCACAGTATCTAGCGAGTAGTCCTAATTATCTAAAAGTTATGAGCTCAATTATCACCAAGGTTGAAAATATATAACTATTATTATTATTATTATTAGCACCGCGTCTTACTACCCGTTCGGGTTATACGCACTTACGCTAATGTGTAATGGTGGGG
>CABFOW010000066.1:499315-523469 GCA_902141385.1 Timema californicum | reverse complement strand
GTTCGGATTCCACGTTAAACTATAGGTCCTCCATTTCATCTCACAATCACCCTACCAATACACATTAGCGTAAGTGCGTATAACCCGAACGGGTAATAGTAATAATAATTTAATTTTCACTAAAAATGTATTTATCCACTAAATTTAAATTAACCTCATCTTCAGTTAAGTAGATGGAGACCTGAAACTTAAGTTGCCCACCATTAAATAACATAACCACACTACATATAATTGAGGGAAATATGAAATATACATCCCTGAATAGCTCTAAGTAGGGAAAACATATTTTTACTTAAGAACTTTTTTTAGTCAACTTTAAAAACCATATTTAGAATTCATTTGACCAAAAATGCTTAGTCAAACCAAAAACCTTACAGTTCAATAATAAATTAATAAAAAAGTTTTGTTTGTGAATATTCCCCCCTTTACCTCCTTTTTAATCACAAGATTAAAGAGTTTCTTTTGTTCATTGTAAAAGCCATATTGTGTTCCGTACCTTTTATGTTCCTACCCACCTTTCCTAAACCTTCTTCCATATATAATACAATTAACTCATTAAGCAAAATGAGGTTTTCCTTATAGATATATTATATATTCACATTCAATGTCTTTTGCCTACGTTTGTCCTTTATGTTAAACCTTTTACATGTTCCTATCTATGTGTCCTATCATTCCTTACAATTTTCTATTTTCTTATTTTTGTTTCCAACTTTAGGTAGTTGCGTTGTACGTTCCACAGTCCTCCCTGATGAGTTCCGATATAATGAAACCTAGGTCAGGGGAGTGGGCGGTGATGATCATTTTTCTTTAAGAAGCAACCATTATCTCTTTGTCCAATGACAGCAATGTAAAGTGTGAACTGTGTTCTTCTTTTCATTGTAAAAGCCATATTTCGTTTATCCCTTTTTTATGTTTCTATCCACCTTTCTTATACCTTCTTTCAAATATAATAAGAGTAAAGAGTTTATATTTATTGTTAATATCTATAACTGCAACCAAATCAGAGTTTTTGTCCCTTTTTCTAACTGTTTAATGCTAGGTAGAAAAGGCCATGGGACTGGTTAAGCGTGGGGGTGCGGCTCGAGGACACTTGAAGAAAAGGACGGCTAGGGTGCGGACGTGTTGGGTAGCGAGTCAATTTAACGTTAACAAGTTCATGTCTATGTGCACAGAGTTGAAATATTGTTAATAATTATAATACGTATCTATATATTAAAATGTGTGTGCTTGTTTTTATTAAAGCAACAACCCAAGGAATACAATGGCAGCATGCAATTTATTATATCATGTAACAAACAAAAAGTAATATAATTATTAAGAAAATTGAGACGTAACAAACTTGATTGAAATTATAAAATTATTATTTTCTTATTGGAATGAACGAGAGCGGCCAAAAAATTAATATAAGACTAAAATGGAATATTATTTAAATTTTTATCCTGTTTCCAATCACATGAGAAATTGTTATTTCCGTCCCAAAAATTTCCTAAAGTCAATGTGTCATTCATTCCCTCACAGGGCTAATATAGGCAATGCATTTTGTTAACAGTGAGAAACAAAATCTTTCACTTTAGTTTGAATGTTTAGGAGCAGAAATAGTCGAGTATTAAAATACCATAACTTTTCCAGGTTTTCCCTGTCTGTAGTCACCATATTTTATCTTCCTTTATGAAAATGGGCATTAAAATACCTTCCTTCCATTTATATTATATTTGGAAGAAGGTACAGGAAAGGTGGATAGAAACACATAAAAGGGGGAACAAACACAAGATGGCCTTTACAATGAAAAGAAGAACACAGTTCACACTTTACACTGCTGCCAATGGACAAAGAGGTAATGGTTGCCTCTTAAAGAAAATTGATTGTCACCGCCCAATCCCTCGGCCTAGGTTTCATTCTATCGGAACTCATCAGGGAGGAATGTGAAACGCGCAACGCAACTTCCTAAAAAAGAAAAAAAAGGAGAAAAAGGAAAACGGTAAAGAATGATAGGACACATAGATAGGAACATGTAAAAGGTATAACATAAAGGACAATGGATGCAAACGTATAATGATATAACTCAATAAGGAAAACCTCTTTTCGCTTTATGAGGTAATTGTATTATATTTTTTGTAATAATACCTCATGGTACCATATGGGACAAAGCAGTTTATGAATTTCTTATGCTAACATTTCATCATCTCTCTTTATTAACAATGCTGGAATTGAATCTATACCTGGAGATTTCATAATCAACTGTTTCCAGCCTGTGGCCGAGTCAGTTCAGTAAAATATCTCCATCTTCCTCTAGCCTTCCACCATTCTTTCTGTTATATGTTCCATCTCTTTTCTTGGCCTCTTTTGTGATCTTTTTCTCGTATCATTACCAACATTTTCTTTGGCATCCTCTCTTTTTTCCATTCTCATTAAATGCCCAGACCATAAAGTTTCATAATCCTTAATTTCTTAATAGCTTCGATGACTCAACTAATATTTGGCTTTAGGACTAACACTTCTGCAGTATGGATTTCAATAATCTCACCCTCTTCAAGATCTATTTTGTTAAATTTTCAGGTTATCCAACCAAAGAATATTTTAAAATTCCCTGATTTTTACAGGTTTTCCATAGCCAATATCCTACTTCTCCAGCTAATATATTCAAACATTATTTTATTAAGAGCACATCTTAATGAAATACTATTTTTTGATGCATACCCATTCTGAAATTGTCACTCTATACAGGTGTTAAACAATATCAGCCTAAAGCGATGGGCTGCTGGAAAGTGCGATGAAAGTTAGATTTCAGTGAGATAATTATGAGACATTAATAAAAGATCGCCTTACATCAGTACAGCTTAAAAATTTCGCAAGACACATTCTTTTTTAGTTTCTTCTTCCTATAATGTAATCAATTCTTGGGCATATGCATAACAACTTTGCCTAATGATGTGCTGTAGAGGGGTGTTGACCTTGAAAATTAAGATTAACATGCTCAAGTGAGACAGATAGCATGGACAGCTGTGTTAATATATATTCAAGGTGTGTATTGACTGGAAAAATGTTATTTTTACTATTGTAAATAAAAGGTGCCATTTTTTTGGATCAAATTCCCTGACTTTTTCCTGACCAAGCAAATACCTTGAATTTTCTGTTTTCTAGGTCGCTGGACACCCTGTTTATATAATGTGTTTATAGTACCATAAACTTTCTAATCATGATTAAATGTAGGATCATACTTGTTTTTAGATAAAAAGCCATACAGAAACTATATAATTTTTTTCATTCATCTTAGAATAATTGCAGACAATAAACACACTGTATTAAAAATACTAGAGCACGATATAAACTTTTTTTTATGTAATTAGTACACGTCATTAAAGGAAGGAAAGAATAATCACACAGGTCAAATATACTTGTCTAAATGAAAAATGAACACTGCAATATTTAATAATACATACATTTTAAACTAAATATAGTGATATTACAATACAGATGAATGTCTCACTACACAAGCTAGGAAATTTAAACAACTTTTCACAATCAAGAGTAAGACAAAGGCACATTTTGGCAGTAGAGTTGCAATGTTTTACATAACGAGTTATTCACATTTTTCATATACAAATAATAATAACTACACAATATATCTATACTTTTTATACCCAATATCACTTGTGAAGTTTGTATTCCCCTATGATAAAATTTAATGTCTTGCACAAAATGTATCTTACTAATGAAGAGACATAATAACAGCAAATTAAAGTAAGTACTATACTAACGTTAGTATTCTAGTTCAACTTCTGGCATATGACTTTGTTTAGAATACAAATATTTCACAAAAATATGTGGCCCAGTAAAATAACACAAAGAAGATTAATTTAGACAATTATTATTATATTAAATCATCAATGTTGCATCATCAAATTAATTTAGGCCTTAACATCAATATACAATGTTCATTGATTATGGATTATTTGATTTTAATTATTTAATTTAAACTATTTAATATCTGAAAATAAAAAGTGGCATTGAGGTTTAACAGCACAGCATTTATATAAATGAATAAGAAACATTCTTATTATTTAATTAATATAATAGTAATTAAAGCAAAAGAGAAAATAAAAATGGTCCATCCAACTTTGAGGGAAAAATCACCAGGAGTATAAACTTTTTTCCTTCTTCCAAAATTGCTAACCAGGTGAGTGAGTGTCCCTAAAGATGGTTTCATTGAATATTCATTTCCACAAGGATATTCAGATAATCGGATGTTATAATGAATGCATTGACACAAATGTTAACATTTTTACGAGGAGGATACTTAACTTTGTTCAAATTATGATTTAGCCAATGGTGCTACTCCAAACAAGTTCTCAATGTAAGCGTAATTTCTTTATCTTTATTTTTCACTTTTTTTATTTAAGACCCAGTATCATATGAGAGTTTAGAAATTATATTTCCATGCAAATAAAAACAAAGTTAGAATCTATAGACATTGAACATTGTATAGCAAAGTTCATGTGGGGGGGGAGTCTTTATTTAAAAGTTTCATATTCAAGTGCCCTCCTCTACATATGTTTTAAATAAAATGATAAAATATTAGGAAAATGGTAGAGCACAAATTAAAGTAAAAACACTAACACATATTTACACACACTTTGATATTTTTATACTATTATAACATCTTCCTTAGGAAGTAGTAGTAATTAGACTAAACAGGATGTTGTCCTCAGTAATGCCAACTTGATTGGTAAGGATGAGAACTTCTCTGAATGTTTCTCTATTAATCTATGGATGGTAGGTAGGTAGTGCTGGTGTAACCTCTTGGTTGAAATTAGCGAATATTTAGGCTGGGTGGTTTTCTAGACTTTGTAGTCCATTGATGTGCCAGTTCCCATCTTTGTAACTGAGACATAATACATTGTGTCCTGTTAAATGATTTCAACACCTCGACAGTGACTGCTACACTGTCAAGGTGAAATCACTCAAAAAGAAACAATAAATATGTCTCAATATGGCATCAATGGACTGCAAAGTCTAGAAAACCACCCAGGCTAGATATTGGCTAATTTCAACAAAGAGGAGGCTCCAGCACTACCTACCTACCATCCATAGATTGATAGAGAAACATTCAGAGAAGTTCTCATCCTTACCAATCAAGTTGGCATCACTGGAGACAACATCCTGTTTAGTCTAATTACTACTACTTCCTGAGGAAGATGTTATAATAGTATCAAAATATCAAAGTGTGTGTAAATATGTGTTAGTGTTTTTACTTTAATTTGTGCTCTACAATTTTCCTAATATTCTATCATTATATTTATCACAAATTGTTTTTGCTCAATGCACTTTATTTCATACATATCTATATATGTTTTGCCGCTTTGACAGGTGATGTGATTTAAAACCATTTTACTACTAACTTTTCAATAGGGGTGTATCCAATTTTTTTGTAAGAGGAGACTGAGGGAATTTTTTCCCTCTGGAAATTATGATGGAGAAATACTTCAAATTTTGAGGGTAATTTTGATTAATGTTAAAAACTTGAAGAAAAAAATGCTTACAAACTCATTGTTTATTCATGTTGTTTGTTAATTTTGAGTTAATTAAATTATGAGAAAACATGTAAATCCATTATTCAGTGATTGGCAACGAAAGCAACTGGCTAATGAGATATTATGTGGAAGTAAAACTAGTAGTGACTATGAGATAGATTTACTTGATTTAATTTTTTAATTATAATTTTTAACACAATTCTTGAGGGGGTTGAATACACTCCCCCTCTGGATCCACCCCTGTTTTAAACAGAAAAGGACGTAACCACAATAAATCATATATATATCACATATTAATTAGACACAAACATGGAAAGTATAAATCAAGTTTTCATTAACTAAAACACATATTTATATTTTTTAATGTTAAAACGTTAAAGTATTTAATTGTTACTTTAAGGATTAACACTACAAGTTTATTTTTTTACCCCCCCATAAGAAATCACTAGTATTAAACTAAAATAATACTAGAAAGCCTTTTATTTCAAATGTTTCATTGGAATACCTTTGGTAGAGTATGGACAGAACATTAAGACAACAATAATTAATGATAAAATTAGCGATATCAACTAAAACAATACCGAATCTAAAAATTTCAGGCAGATAATGAAATTATATTATTTAATAGAGTGTAATGGAAAATAAATGTTTTGATATAACACATCCGGGTAACTTAATTTTATAGTGATTGTTAAAGAAATTAAATCTTTTAAAATAGACCTGCTGTGTATAAATATGGCACACCTGCAACAAATAGAAATATTAACTATGATCGGTGTATTCTTTAGAATAATAGAAAGAGGAAATTGGAATAAGACAATATTGTAAAATACTTTCACAAATTGATGTAATAAACTACATTTTATTTTTTTCTGGAAAAAAAATTTGCAAAATAAGTGTCTCCTCATTGCAATGGATAAATGTCTGTATATACAAATACAAGCTGTAAAAATTGACTACAAACATAAATTAATTTCTTCAAGGTTTTGTATATAAATTTACAAATAACTAGTGTTAAATCTTACAATACAATTTTTTCTCATATATATATATATTTATTTATTTTCATAAATTAAAACCTATTAAATAAATTAAATGACTCCACTCTCCTATTTATTATTAACATGCTAACAATAATGAACATCAGCATCACATTTTTATTTTTATTGAATGTGTCTCTACATTGATCTTTTGTATCAATTCTTGCACTACTCAATTATTTAAGCTCGCCTTTGTAAATCCGAACATTCGATTCTGATAACCTTTTCGTCTATGTTCGCCAGAGAGTATAGACACATTCCTTGTGGTTCTCTCGGGTCATTTGCGCTGGTAGAACCAGTCTATGAGGCACTCTGTATATCAGAAAGTCACTCGCTGCCAACTTCTGTGTTTGTGTTTGACTACATTTGTAGAGTAATGTCCTGAGCTAACATTCACATTGTGTGTGTTGGGAATATTGTCATCAACATCAGGTACGCAACCTCCACTTCCGCTCACAATAGTAGTGGAATTACGCCTTGACTTAGCAAACACACATTTTAAGAGATCAGTTTTTGTATTACGCTGTTGAGGTTTTTTAGTTTTATCTGTTGCATCACTTTCACTCGTATCGTCATCTTCAGTAACGGAATCGTTATCAAAAAACCTGTTACTGTAAGCTTTATCTTTTTTCTGAGAAATTTTGGCATGGCTTGCCAAAAATTTATGTTGATCAAAGTTGTCAATGGAAGAGTCATCTTCACTTTTATCGTCGGAATAGTTCAACTTCTGCTTACTTCTTTTCAAAGCAGCGATCGTAGATATTTTAGTGTTGGGTTCTGTGGAGAATTCTTTATCAGATTTGCGTTTATTCTTTTCATCCATACTTGATCTTTTCTTTGAGCTTTTTACTTTTTGTTTGAGTTTCGTATCGGTATCTTCAATCACAATACTGTCATCAAACAAGTCTTCTTCTAGCTCACTATCCAAGGTTTCAGCATAGCTCACTCTTTTCACTTGCCTTCTACTTTTCTTTAATTCTTCATTCTCTTGAGACATCAACATATCTTGGTCCCTTTTGTTACCCTTTTTCAAGGTTTCCAAGTTTTGTGTGTTGTTAGACTTGTGAAATGGTTTATTACCATGAACAGCTAATTTATTTTTCTGATCTTTCTTTTTGTTTTTCATATCTTGGTCTACTACTGTATTAAATTTCTTGGTAGAAGTCTCAGTACGAGTTGGCTCAACTGCATCAGATTGTTTCAATTGGTGCTCTTCAATCCCCTTTAAATTAACAAGTTTTATTTGTTTCTTTGGTTTGTCTTTTACCTTTTTCTCATTTACAGTGTTTTTTAAAATTTCATCAAATGCTTGGTCACTCGATAAACATTTAGCCCTATGTCTCCCTTTTACCACACCACCACCAATTTCAGTCTTTTTGTATGCCTTATTTAGGATGGTTTTAGTTGTTTCAACATTCGAATGTAAACTTAACTTGGAACTAATAAATGGTAGATTTACTTCAGGACTAGCTGAAAGATTTTCAACTCCTAGTTTCTCAATACTGGAACAAAATGACTCTTTTTCGAAATGAGGAACAGCTGGGATTGCGTCAAAAGTTTGTGAAATGTTTTCAAACCTTTCAGATTTTTGTTTTTCTAGTATAATATTTCTAGGTGTTAGTTCCTCAAAGGTGTTTTTTCTCTTGACACCCCTATCTTCAAAAACATCCAAATTGTATTCCCTAAGGCCAGTGCTTCCTGGGCTCTTGTTGGGTGAAACTTGACATTCACTATTTTTACGTGGCTTTTTTGCTACCCCCACTTCCTTATCTCGGTCTGTTTCCAGACCATCTTTGAAAAGTCTCTTTAGGGTACCTTTACCATGCAACGTTCTACTGTTTTCATGAGACCAAAGTACAGTTTCCTGACCAACAATTACCTCTTCATCATTTTCTTTATCTTTGATTCGTTCATTCCCAGTTTGGTGAGGAAGACCTTTTATTATCGAAGTCCCTCCGTTTCCTCTCAAACTTAACTCTGTGACAGGTTCACTCTCTTCCTCATCAAACTCATATACAGCAAAGGCTGCGCTGCCCGTGTTACTGCTTGTAATATCTAGAACTTCTTTTTCAGGGGAACTTTCCGCGACACAAGGGTTGACCTTGCCACACTGTTTTTTCATGCGTTCAGTCAGAGATGCAAACCTAGAGTTGGAAACCTTTCTTATGAGCGGGTAGCTGTAGCGATCCTCTGGAGCAGGAACCGGCTTGCTGTCTCCTTCTGCGCCAGGTTGACGGTCAGGAACGGTGAACTTGTACCTGTGAACACCCCACTTGTTGCTCGAAGCACTACTGCGACCTTTACGGGACAAGCTCAACTCTCTAATGGCTGCTTCAGCCTTTGCTTTTATCATAGCGTCATTCTTGCACAACTGCCTTTCAAGCTCTTCCACATTCATTTTGCTTCGAGCCAGTTTCCGAGAGGTAGATTCAATACTTCTACTTGAAGTTTTACTTGCTGGTCTGTCATTTGTCATCGGGCACTTGGTCTTCTCAACCAGGAGAGGTTGTTGTGGTGTTGTTTGAGGTGGTGTTTGTGCCTTGGGTGGATTGTCCACCAGGGTTTGAGGCATTGTTGAAAGCTGAGATAATGGCAGTGTTCTAAGGGGTTCTTCTTTGTTCCCGTTGTTATTCTCAAGTGAACCTGGCGATACAGTATCCCTGCTGCATTCACTGATGTTACCTTGGACATTAACAAAGAAAGGCTCTGACAAAACACCCAATGTTTCAACCGATAGGGCAGTACTTGTTGCTTCCTCGTCCTCGTGTGTTCCTACAGTGTCTGCGTTTGAGGAGGTTTCTTTGGTCACAGAGCAGTTGTCAGTTTCCTTGGGTTCAGGGGATGGCTCATGCTTGTGTTCTAGTTGACGATGTTTCAAAACTTCCCGAGGAGTTTGAAAGTTGATGCCACAGTCTGAAAAGAGTTGAATAAATAATTATAATTTATTTATTATCAACAAAGTTATGTTTTACTTAGTAGGTACAGTAGCCCCAGGGCTTCTTTGGTGCTGACTGACAGCTCACAGCTGACTTCTGAAAGTAAACATTTAGGTATATACCTAAATTTAGACCGTCAAAAGTGACAGCTGCTAAACACGTGTTTTTTGCAGATCATATGGTTCGGCGTAGGGATCCGTAATTTGGTCTAGTAACTTTTCAAAGCCGTCAGAAGTCCGCTGTGAGCCGTCAGTCAGCACCAAAGAAGCCATGGGGCTACTGTAGATGAAATTAAAGCTAAACCGGTAAATGACAACATGAGAGTAAACATAGATAAGTCAAGGTGTTCTGACTTTTTAAGTTTATTTTTAGCTAACCATATCAGAGATTGGCACATAAAAACAATACAGAATTAATCGTTCTTACTACTTGAATTACCACAAAGCTACCAAACTTTAGATTTGTGTAGTTTAGCAGAATATGGGATTTGAATACTAAATTCTCTAAACTCCAAATAAAACAATTTTAAATTTTCCATTTCTAAATGGGGTAGGGGTGGGGAAAGAAGTGGAAGTGAATGGAATAACAGAAACTAATATTGATAATATGGACTATGTTAACACTTTACAATATTGTCAGTGGACAGGGAAGAAGGTAATGATTGCACCGTGAAAGATTTTGTTTACTATAGTCCCATCTTGCTTTAGCAAACCCATATTATGAACATTTATAAAGGTTTTATTTGCTTTAACTTTTCCTGTCGAGTCCAAAGCCAATGAAGTTTCAATTTCAAGTTGTTTGTCTTGTTTTATATAACATACATATTAGTGTGGATTTATATATACAGTATATAAAAAAGGAAATTTAGTTTTTAATATCCGTGACACATAGCAAATTAAGGAAAAATGAATAAGGTCACTATTCAAATATAATATGAAAGCAGGAAAAGAGCTGCAAACTTACCAGAAAAATTGCATGTTCTTAGAATAATATAACAACACATGCATCCCAATATAATATTTGGGACATATGTCATTCTGAGCACTTACAGTTTCACTGTTCAACCACTGTGACGATCGCCCGGTCTGAGGCGTCACTCTCCTATAAACTGGACTGCCAATGAAAGGGAGATCAAGGGTTGACTCTCGATTGGGTGTATTTTCCTAAATGGTTTCCCACACTTCTTGTTGACTCAACCTTCTTCATTCCTAACTTATTAGCATAGTTTGTTCATATGCACATAGCTTTGCGGGTAGTCAGACGTGACAAAGAAGAATGTTTTGCAGGTAGGTTTGCAAGTCTTTTACTCCTATACTCCTTTCACGCTTGTTTAAAATATATCTTGTGTTAGACTTGAATCTAATACATGAGACTGTATGTTTAGAAGAAGATACAGGAAAGAGAGGAACACAATTTTACATTTTACACTGCAGCATCATTCCTCAAATTAGGTTTCATTCTAATGAAATATATAAAAACACTGGGAATAATGTAACACAGGTAGACATCTGCGAAGCAGGTTATTTGAGTTCAAATCTAATCTCGAATCAAAACAAATATTATTAGTGAATTTCAAATAATTATCAAATTGAATTGTATCCTAAAAACAAACACAGATTAAAGTTCTTCAATATGTTCATGCACCAGTAGTTCACATTATCAAAACTAAGCTGTAAAGAACACCATCTGTTGTGGGGGTTATAAACTATTTCAAAATATACCTTCAGACCTCAAACTTTACACATTTATACTATAGGTCACATAGCAGTTTTATAAAGGTTGTTATTGGGAAAAAATTATGGCTTATCCTCCGGTCAGTATTGTAATAATTAATAAGCATTTACTTTGTCTCACAAGAATTGGTATTAAAATATATTAACATTATTTTAGGCACATTGCAGTATTTGTAGGATTTGCAATCACCTAAAACCTTATCAATTTTTTATAATATGGTTTGATTCGAGTTATTAAATTCATATCGATATTATCGAAGTTTCACAGACCCCTAAATATAAGAGATAAAGAATGAAGCCAACCTGAAAAGAGGCTCAGGCTGGACCCTGAAAGAAACATTAACTTATCTCTTCATTTCTTCACACATTTTCAACTTTTGATCCCTTTTACAGTAACACATGATTTTAAATTTAAAAAACATGAAAGTTTATTTGTTTCTATCATGGCCTAACCTAACTATCCATCCTTCTTTATCATTTACATGATTATAAAGTGTTTTAATAAATCACTCTAGGAGTTTGCAAAGCTTTGATAATACAAACAAATCAATTTTTATATCATATGATTCAATAACTCAAATCAAATCAAACTAGAAAAAAATTGATAGGGTCTTAGGCCGTTGCAAATCCCACAAAGTGACTATACTATGTTACTATATTTTTAATTAAAATTCTTGCAAGTTAAGGTAAATGCTTATTAATTATTACCATATTGGCTGGAAAATAAGCCACACCTTTTCCCCATTAATAGCCTTTATAAAACTTACACTGGTGTAACTTATAATCACACCCTTTTATGATATGTAACAAATGGGTTAACCTTGAGGACCGGGAGAAATATATTAAAACAGTTTATAATCACAACAGATGGTGCTCTTTACCATGTGACTCTGACAAGGTGAACTATTGTTGTATGAACATGTTGAAGAACTTACATTTATAAATAACTTTAGCATGTTTAATTAGGGTATGATTTGATGCAATAATTCAATAATTATTTGAACTTTGAAAATAGTATTTGCTTTGATTAAAACTCATTAACTTGCTTCGCAAGATGTCTAGTCATTAAATTAAAGTTTGAAAACAATAACGACAAAAAGCATATTATTCTTTGAGATTTTCCTTTCAATTTCACGTTTTTTCTCTTTTTTCTGTGTAAAAACATAGTTCATTTTTATGTATTAATTTATGTTTCCTTTATCTTCTTTCATACATATAATGAATGATATGAAAAAAGTGAATCAAAACATGTTTTAATTAAAGCAGAATTTAGCAGATGAAATACATTTTCATTTAATTCTATGGAAATAATGACTCCTTTTACAAATTGACTACACACATTAGAAGAGACAAAATATTTCCTTTATTCAATTTAAATCCAAATACTTTGTTTCTTTGTATAAATCTTGGGACCTCATAGCATGCAGAAATTTAGTTTAAGAAAAAGAAAATGAGCTGAAATGGCTAGCTTAATATAAATATTAGACAGTAAGAGTGCTAAATTTTTATTTTATCTACAGTTAATAGAAGTACAGAAATCATGCTTACGACCAGGGCCCGGATTTTGATGATATATTTTTTTGGCTCATCACATACAATGGCCATAAAGACAAACTCTGTTCATGATCTCCTTGTTGTAAAAATCTAATCTATGTCAGTTTTTGTCATTTTGGAAATAAAGGTAATATTCTTTTGCTTTGCAGAATTTTTGAGTTATTTTAAGGCATTCAGTTGAATTTGTATATTTTAAAATACAATTGATATTTTATAAATGCATTAATACTTTTGACAAAAATTAAGGGTCTGCGAGCTTAGGTTTTTTCATTCGAGTCGAGTTTGAATATATTCATAATTTTAAAATGTTACGAGTATATATTTGTTTATTTTAAATGTAAATAGGTTTAAAATTTCAGTTTAAAAAAATATACTAAATCACATGTTCTTAAAGTATGAATGAATGACACTTATTTTTATAAATATTAGAGATGGGCCACTCGAATCTTCGAATCCACCGAATCCTGACAACTATTCGAGATTCGAGGATTTGGTGTTTTACTGGATTCGATGATTGAATTTTTCACCTCATAAACAAAGCATAATATTTTGAATTAAAAAATTAGTTAGGCCTACTTGAAAAGCACAACTTAATTCGTAATATTAATTTTGTCGGACAAAAGAGATAAACACGAATAACATTTTCTTTAACAAATTTAAAAAATTGCTAGATGTTGAAAACCTTCCGTGCCTATTACCCTACCCTCCCACCTGTATGGGAAACTTGGACTCGACTGTTTCGGCACATACTCACTTCTAAAACTTTCAACTCACAAACAATCTTGTAAATATTTTACTGAACACATTAAAACTTTTCAAAAACTGAAAATCAAAACTAGAATTACAAATAAACTCGAAATAAATAAAACAAATTATGGCTTTTTTTTTAAACAGAAATAAGAACACATTACTAATGATACAAAGTCAGCCTCCATTACACACGTAATAAAGTTTGTCGCCATGACATATATTATGTTTACTCGGCCGAGTGATGGTTAAAATAAAGATACTGTTAATTCTTACTACCCAACTGTTTTAATTATCTACAACCATGCAAAGAACCCCAATTTATTGCATACAATCCTTAAGTTAGACATTTGGTTGGGTTTCATGAAAAAAAACTTTCAACAGTCAGACAGTGATAAAACGGTTTATTTATCTCTACTGGCCTACAGTATATTGATTGTTTGTTTAGAATCGATTCAGGTAATCTGATCACTTAGTAAGAGCTCTCGAGTTTTAAGAATCAAATAACGACTTGCTAATCCATTATTTATTTTTAAATTGATTTTAACTTAGTTTTGTATTATTTTTTAAAATATATTATTTAAGTAATTGTAGAAATATTCAAACGTAGTCCTGCCTTGTAAAATAGGAATGAATTTATTGTAGTCGAAAATATGTTCGTGTTTTAAATAGAATGTACTATCAGAAATCGATATATCGCAAGAATCAAATATATATTTGTTTTCTACGCAAAAATTGATAATGGATATAAAAGAAAATATTAAAACATACTTAAGCATTATTGAGTTCACTATTTCCAATGTATGTTTAATTGTTGAGTATGTTGTTTTAGTCTTTATTAAAAATATCAGTTTGTATTTTTATTTTTGCTATCTTAATACAATAAAATATCCTTTAATGACAATTAAAGTTGATCAAAGGATAATTAGGCCTAATTTGTTTATTTCACATGTACTTAGAAACTTAATTCATTCTAACAACACTTAAAAACAACTAAAAGACACTCAAATTTTGATTGATTTGATTTTTAAACAATAATATGAGTCTAGATTGTTTAATATGGCTGAATTTTAACCTGTATTTTGAAAGGGGGGTTTAGGAGGGGGGATTGGGGTTGATTAAAATTGAAAGCATGATTGAANAAACAATAATATGAGTCTAGATTGTTTAATATGGCTGAATTTTAACCTGTATTTTGAAAGGGGGGTTTAGGAGGGGGGATTGGGGTTGATTAAAATTGAAAGCATGATTGAAATAGATCTCAATTCACAGTTTAGACCTATATTGTGTAATGTAGGTCTATTTGTAAATCATTAAAATTTAAAATGATTTGCTAGGACTCGGATTCGAGAAATAGTGGATCCTCCCCATCTCTAATAAATATAAACACTTTTAGAAAAAAAGTTAATAAACGGTAATATTGGTTTTTAAATTAGAAATAACACCTTAAAAATACGATTAAAAAAGAACATTAAAAAATAGAGGAACGAATATTAAAAAAGTTTTAAATAATAATTGCATGATGGCTTGGAAATGAACAAATTTCTCTTTTCATTTCTTCACAACACTTTTACACTTATCACTTCTTCATAACTTCTACAGTAGCACATTATTTTGAATTTTCAGAAATCTTACTTTTTCATTAATGTTTCTTCATAATTATGAAAAAGTGGGATGTGTAAAAGTGTAAAGGACCCGACACAGACTCTATATCCATAGGTCCATGGTCCATACTCCGTGTTCCTGGTTCATAAGAAATTCTACTCGTGATTTCAAAGTCAATATTCGTAATCACCTGACCGTTTCAACCAATGAGACAGTAAGATACTTCCCCCAGTCAAAAAATTCAAAAGAATATTGTCTACAGCAAAGAGCGAGCGTCAAGCAGTCAGCTGATTATAATATAAGAATTAAAGAAACCAAAAACAACTTTGTCAAGAAAACTTCCAGTATATACTAACATGTAGGTTAAGTACAATCACAAGAAATATATTTATAACTGGATTTTAACTATCAAACTTAAAATAAATAAGTGTTTGTAATAGACTGAAAATGCAAAACGGAAATACTAGTATTTTGGGTGAAAACAAAACAAGCACTTTTAATATGTTTAATAATAGGGGTGTTGAACTTACAAAAGCAAAGCCAATATTTCTGAGAACTTGGAATTTCTCTCGAAGCAGCTCTTCCTGAGATGTTTAGATTTTTAGACAAATGTTTCTGAAATAGCTCCACGTGTAGCCATCTTTTCATTTTGTATGCGTTTCCATAGTGACGGATCCTCTCACTGCCATTAGTTCTTTTATTTCAATGTGTATGTACATAATTTACTCGGCTGCTATTGATAGTCCGCAGAAAGTTAAAGTTGGGCAACTTATACAGAGTAAGGACTTACGAATAAGGACTCTATGGCCCGAGCTATATGATATTGTGGCATCAATTTCTTATGAACCACGGACCTACGGATACAGAGTTTGTGTCGGGACATTAAGAAGAAATAGATAAATGTGTTTGTTTGTATCTAGGTTTAACCTAACTATCCTTTCAGGTTGGCTTCCTTCACTAACACTTTACATTATTGTAGTGTGTTTCTACACTGTCTTGATAAAAAGTTAATAAAGCTGACGTTTTAATAAGCTAATATTTCCCAAAAATATGCTTCAGTAACTTAGTTTACCCTATAAGAAAACATAAGAATCACAAACGGTCAAAAATTTGAAGGGCTTTGTAGTTCATTTATTATTCCTAAGTGTAATCGCGCATGATCACGTTTTCTGTTCCATTTCCATTCCTCTATTCACAGTTGCACACGCGCGTTGTATGGGCTCTCATTAGACATTATTTTATTAAGAAATTTACTTCAAATTCGATTTTTAATGCTTATAAAAGTTGATGCTCATACTTTAAAATTAAAATAATGTGATTTAAATAATATTTCTAGAAAATAAATCGAAATAGTAAATGATTTTTTTAAATAATGTGGTAAGTTTGGTTAAATATGTATTGCAATAAATAAAATAAACATTTATTTTAGACAGATTAACCACCATAATTATTTAACTAAATAGCAACTAAACTACAGCTAGTTTTGTAGCTAAACGTATTAATTAATACAAGATTTACTTGTCTTAAGTTTGAAAATATTAGATATAATTATATATTCTTGAAATTACATTTTTAATATAACATAAATTATTATTTTAAAAATGAACCAGGTAAAAATAGTAAAAATAATCATTCAATACTTAGCTATTTTTGTTTTCATTGCTTTATCATGGCAATACAAGTAAACAACTTCAATCAAGTATAATTCAAAATTGATGACAATATTGAATAAATTTACTGGTCAATAGTGGTTTTAAAGCTCCATTACGTTATTAGTGTGAAAATTGAAATTATTTTTTAACAATTTGTCTTTAAGAGACAACCACTACCTCTTTGTCCATTGGTAGCAATGTAAAGTGTGAATTGTGTTTTTCTTTTAATTATAAAAGCCATCTTGTGTTCGTATCTTTTATGTGTTTCTATCCATCTTTCCTGTATCTTCTTCTAAATATAATGAAATTGCCTCATAAAGCGAAAAGAGGTTTTCCTTATTGAAATATAACAATTTGTTAAGTAACCGAATGATTTATAAGTAGAAATTCCGATATTATCTCAATTGAATAGCCTATGCTTACTATTACGTTTTAAAAATTGATTACCAGGTACATCAAGGGAAAGCTCAAAAATGACGAACCTAAAAAACTTTCGATCTTTATCTTAAAGAACGAGCTCGGCTCAAAGCTTGAAATCCGAGTATTCACGGAGCCCTAGCAAAAATGTTTCCAATACTGTTGTAATGGAAGATAATTTAGCCAAATGAATTTGTATCATATTTGTTTGTTTGGTTGTAAAATGCACATTCCTGGTGAGAGAAAGCTGAAGAGGGTTGCGTTGGGAGGGAGTAGCTATTTCTTATGAAGCAGGTATTTTTAAATATATATTATATTTAGCAGGATACAAATGTTTGATTTAGTCATGTGCATTTATTAGGTTTTGTTAATATGTTTAGATACTTTTATAGGTCATCAAAATCCAGGCCTTGCTTATGAAATTAAAATAAGAGATAAGCAAATAACAAAGATAGAAAAAAAAAAGAGTCATGCCACATTGTTTAAATTTCTTTTAACATTCCTTAACTTTATTACCTAGGCAAAGAAAACTTCCATCTATCATATCCCCATCCGCACTTGCGTCCACATTCCAATCATATGGATAGAGATCCACCCATGCTGTAATAAAAATTATATTTTCAATCTAATGTTCACTACAGTTAACTACTTAAGTCATTATAAAATATACTCATTCTAAAAGAAAACAACCAAAATGAATAAACAGAATCACTCAAACTAGCAAACACAAAACAGTAACCCAAACATAACCCAACTAAAACTTCTCTACAGATGTAGCTAACTACAAGGATAGGTTAAATTTGTTTCACTGCAACCAGAAAAATTAATGGTTAAGGTAAAAAAATATTACATCTATAAAAAAGTTTAATAGCTTATAAGTGAATTACTAATTATTATACTAAGGTTATTTTGTAAAGTTTTTGAGAGGACTTACTTTTTTCAAAATCAGGCTCACTCTGGTCACTCAAAACACCTTCTTCTGGGGGTGGTTTGGGCCCAAGCCCATGGACACGAGCTATGTGTCTGTTTCTAGAGCTGAGCACGAGAAACCTAAACAAACAAAATTACTCAACCATTGTTTTAAGATTCCGAATCTCGGGAAGAATTACGAACTAAAAGGAAATAGGAATATAACAGAATAATAGGAAGTGAATAAATGTTAACTTATTTTTTGTTGCTATAATGCATTCATTATAAGATTCATTTACAATAACCATTTAAGTGTTAAATTAATGCTTTGTGGTTTGGTTAAGTGTTTCCAATAATTATAATGGGACTGAACCACCATAAAGCAGTATTAAGAGTTATAAAACAAATTCCAATTAATATTTTCGAAAGATATATATATATATATATTTGAATCCTTGAAAATCCTTAAAGATTTAAGGGTTCCATCCCTCATCATAGCATATAAACAATAAATACCAGTATTTTACATTTTTTTCAAATCCATCTGCCCCAAATTAAGAATACATTTCTATGAAGCTAAAAGTAAATACAAATTCACAGAAATAAAACCTAAGACTTTAATACAATAAACTTGACTTGAACATATTGTAGAATTATAGATTAAATAATCCCGCTATTATAATTGTTAAGTACAGTTATATACATATCTAAATATATTCCTTAAATTAACATTAATGACAGAATGCCCATCGAATTTACAAAATTCGCCAAGTCTTATCAATTCTATGGGATCTTGAATTTAAATCAGCAGCATAAAATCTTTGCCCGTGTTTTCTACATGTTTGGTTAGTGCTATGCATGCCTTGGACTGTTAGTTCCGAGTTGTGGTCACAGATGGCATTTCAATGCACATCTGAGTGGAGTTTTTATAACTAGAACAACCCTGCATTTCACCCTCCAAGTACCTCAAGTTTTGTGATTTTTAGCTCGAAGAATAGCATGCACTTTTGTTTCTTGTGTTTGTGCTGCATAAATAATCGAAAGAAGAAAAGGTTAATTTGATAATGAAATAACATAAATAGTGAATTTAGCTAATGATATAGATGACAATGATGTTGCAATAGAAAAATTGGCAGAATTAGTGATAAAATATAGAATCCAATGCTGTTTAGAAAGTAAATGCTATGTTATAGTAGGCATAGCTCGCAAACATCAACATGAAAATATTATTTTATATTATAGGGCCTAAATGCCTCTTCAATTATGAATAATGTGTGTTTGAATGATAAACACTTTACATATAAGCTAGCATAATTTTTAATGTATAGACTACAGTACATTATGATACTATCTTGCAGGTAGGTCTAGTCAATAAAATGTAATTTTATCATTAATTTATCAGTTAGCATTTACAATTTGGATTATTATGAAGCTATTCATTATGAGCCTATATGCATATTTTATTGTATATAATGGCGCCTATCACCTAGATCTACTTTACCAGCTGATAGTATGAGTTTATTATTTGTATGACTTTTTTGTTTTTGCCTTTTACACTACTTTTAATAAGAACCCTAATAAGAGCACTCACTTTACAAGACATCCCACAAGATTATAATTATTCATGATAAAGAAGAATGTAGCTCCAAACTGGTCTTTGATCTTATAAAATCCAATGTGTGGCTGCAGATTTTTTTTTTTTAAATACTTAAAATTGCCCGGTTTCTGCAGGTAGGTACATAATATCGGCCCAGTACTGAGTGTGTTAAAAAATGACATCTGGAAACATGAATCAAACCTGGGTCTTTCGGCTTAGTACCACCGAGCTATCCAGAAGCTGTCCCGCATCCAGGGTAATTCTTAACTCGTTTTTTAAAGCAGATTCTGGGATAAACGCGCAGAAATTGTCAGCCCCATATGAGTGATCAATAAAGATTGCAAGCTATCAGATAACGTATCCACCTTTGATTATGGATACATTTATGCCGTCATTATGTGCGTTTGTACAAATTGTACTACTGGAATAATAAAGCCCTCCGAAGTTGAAGGGCGCTACGTTATCTCTTAGCTCAAGTCACATGTAGCCGACCATTTCCGCACATCCAATCACAAACTTTGCGTTAAAATAGTGAAGATTGATCCCGGAAGCGAGATGACTCTTCAGTGGCACGATCATTGGCGTACTGAGTGAAAGGTCCCAGGTTTGATTACCGTGTCCAGGTTTAATTTTTTAATTGAAATAATATAATAGCAAAGAGTTTGTGATCAGTGTAAATAGTAAAAACCAATGTAATACAGAGAAGCATGGGTTGAGCAAGATCATTAGAATAAAAAGGTCATATTGAGTATGTTTCCAATTTACCAGTGCTAAAGTAAAACGGCAAAAAAACTAATAAAGATAGTTCTCCTATAACTCATGTTTTGAATATAATGTGATCAGCGAAATAAAAATAGGTTTTTTTTATAACACGGCCCCGAAACAGCTACTACATAATTTCCAAAAGCGGGCCACTGTGATTACCCAAGGTGCTCTCTCACCAATGCTGCCAAATAAATCATGTGTACGAATGTTAGTTTCTGTAATCACGCTTAGTCTAGTCAGCATTAGTCTGTTTCCAGCTTGATTGCAATTACTATTGGTTTTTGTTATTGTCACACACTTTTGTAAATAATTTACACACTTGTTTTCCTCTTAACAGTTTATTCTGATTTATATAATCAAAGTAGGTATTATTTCTTTATTCTAATGCTTATTCAATTTTTTGATATTATTTATAAACAACACGATGTAGATGTACAACCCATATTAACTATAAATATGTCAAAATATGAAAGGAAAGCAATTTTTCATAAGTCTGTTAAGTACCTCCTACACCCAAACTTTTTTTTTCACAATCAACTGTACTGTAGTTTTCTATAGCATGATGTTTTTCCAGAACACAACTTACCTGTTGTGGGAGAACTTCTGGAAAGGCCAAAGAGAAAAATAACCCAATTCTGAATATTTTTGTTTTATATAAAAACTAGAACTTTTATTTCCTTAGATTTGAAAGTTATTATTGAGGAAATACAATTTAACATCATTAGTTAATCTATGTTTTTATAATTACGCGTGTGAAATGTCCTGGTGAGAACAAGAGAAGTGAAGATAATATGGAAGTATTGAAAAATTATGAAGGATCTAATCAATCTATCTATATTCTCGAATTAGCCCCCTCTCCACTTATCATTATTTTAAATAGCCAACCATTCTCATTTCCTGAGGTAGCTATTCGTGATTGGCGAACGTAGCTGTATAAATGTGATTTTGTGTATGTTAATGTTTAATCCCAACAATTTCTACTCCTGCCTCACTCAGTTAAGTGTCCTGGATATCCCCCTTACTTTTAACCACCATTTGTTACATATTGTGTAAACTGTTCTAATATTTTATCATCCATTAGGCACTTATATTCATATTTAAAGTATCCTTCTACAAAGATAGTATTGTAGTGTCTTGAAAATAGGCCACATTAAAAATATGACATCCCTTCCTTTCTCACAAAGAAATTGTGGTTTTATTTGGTTAAAATTTAGAATTCACTACATGATTGGCCATTTTGAAAATTCTGAGTTTAGTGGAGAAAAAAATACTGGCACTAAAATATTTATACAATAGAATAACAGCTGTATCCAAAGAGGGCAACATAAAAGTTTTTAAAACATGTTATATATATAAAAAAAAGTAATATTTGAGATTTCACTATTTTGGTGGCCATTTTGACTCCAAAATGTATACAAATATTATTATTATAGATACCAGTGCCAAGATTCATAAATTTATAAATAAATGTTCATTGTTAAGTTTAAAAAAAAACGTCTTACTACTCATTTGGATTATACGCCTATGACTAATTACTCTAATATGTTTGGGATTAAGAAGGTTGAATTCAGAGAAAGTGTATCCAAATTTGTGTGGAGAGTGGAAAACCATTTAGGGAAAACCACCCTCAGTATACCAGACTAGGATCAAACCCTGATCTCCCTCTCAACGAGAGTATAGTCTATTGTTAGAGTGACACCTTAAACCATACAGCCACTGAAGCGGGTTTCATTGTTAAGTGGTAAAGACTAAAAACTATTTTAATACGATATAGTGATTCAACTACATGACATTTTCAAAGGTATGCCATTTGTTTGGTATGATCTAAGGGTGTGATTATAGTAAGAAATATGTGTATATATATAAAAAAGTGTTGACTATTTTCAGACCAGCACAGTGTATCTAATGTTAGTGCCAAGAGATGCATGTGTGCAAGGTTATGAACCTCCATGAAAGACTCACTTGACATCACACATGTGACAGGAGTAGGGTTTATCTTTATCTTCTTCCTGAGACTTTCTTCGCAAGGGTTCTTTGGACTTGTTGCCAGCTTCATCTAAGACTTCTTCTTTGACAGAATTGATAGGTGTCTGGGGACGTGACGAACTACCTTCTTCTGATGGCTGTTTCCGATTACTCGACGAGAGTTCCTTCAAACTTGAAACAAAGAAGAAAGTATTAGCAATGGATAGAAAAAAACAACAAAAAAAAAACAACGTAGGGTCAAGAAAATGCAGTCACCAACACCAGTAAAAAAGGGAACAAAATAATAGATGGATTGAATCCAATATTGTACTAACCTGAAACTTAGGGAACACTCAAAAACCAGGCCCTAGAACACTTTACTGACTGTAGAAATGTTATACAGTAATGAATGGAATATAAGTTTTTTTAAACATTTATTTATATTATTCATTATATTTCTTTTTCCTCTAGAGATGTTAATTTTTTCCAAAATTCAAATTCAACATTCAGGTTTCAAAAGTTAAATGAAAATTCAGATTCAACCCAGCTATAACGTTTTTGATAGAATACATTAAGTTAAGTGTTAAATTAATTGTCTGAAGTTCGGCTAATATACAATTATTTTAGGGCCAAATCATCAATAAGCAGTATTAATAGTTTAGAAATCTTAAAATACAATATTTTCTATAATCCTCTAATATCCTTAACTCCTTCCCTGGCACGGACGTTGAATGACGTCTTTATTTACGTGAACGTTCCCTGATGCGAGTATGAATCAACATTTTACTCCAACAAGTTATTGTAATGCCATCTATCAATGAACCACTGTGCTTTTAGCCGGTCTGTATACTTCATATCGTAGCTGATAAATGGAGCTACTTGTTCAATATTATAAAATTATCATGAATAATATAAAAAGTGAGAAAATAAATGAGTAATGAAAATATTTGCCAGATAAGCGAATATAAACAAAAAATGGCTGCAGATTCTATGCAGATAGCCATGCTACAAATGCACCATGGAATGGGTTAGGTTTCAAGGAACCCCTCTATAATTATTACAAGGATTGAAAAAAAAGTACTCACATGGAAGTGCTTTGCACAGTGTGGAAAACATGGCCGAGTGCTCTATTCAAAAGCCCTCCCAAGGCTGTGGACATGTGCGACTTCAGTCCTTCATCCTTTACGCCAGTACTAAAATAAAAAGTTCTTTAAGTTCATGATATAATCAACCCATAGTGTAGAATAAAAATTAGTAGATTACCTCAAAGTTGTACCTTTTAATACCACTACACTACATTATTCTTTAAAAAATTATTATCATCAATATCATTATTATTCATATCCCTTCTCAGGCTATTTGTAATCCGAAATTATTTTTTCTCAATAGCTCTTATAAGCTCTAATAAGTCTTATAGGTCGTTGTATCCATAGCACCAATTCTAAATTTGTAGAATTCAACTTCTATCATAAAAGAAAAGCTAAAATCGGTGAATTATTTAAGGAACCTCCATATCAATAATTTATCATGTAGAGGTTCTGCCTATAATATTTAAATTTACAATATTCTGATTTATTTACATGATATTGTTACTGCTTTTAACTATTCTAAAGTTATTTGTTATTATTGATATTTTTTATTCTTATCATTATCAATTACTAATTCATATCGTCCTAAGCCCCTTGCAAACACCGTATATTTCC
>CABFOW010000066.1:451940-480620 GCA_902141385.1 Timema californicum | reverse complement strand
ACAATAGTTTCGGCTATTGGTTTCATTAATATATGCAATCCTGTACAATTATATATATAATTGTCAATTGGCAGCATAATCGCCAACTACCGAGTCGCTGATGGCTGCGTTGTCCGATGGCTGTGATCTTAGATAATCACATGTTTATAAGCCGACGACTTCCACGCCAATCTCAGACTCTGCCTTAAACTATGAGTGAAGAATGACCATGGGCACGGGACGAATCCTGGATAGCTCAGTGGTAAGAGCAGTGGCGTACTAAGCCGAAGGTCCCGGGTTCGATTCCCGTGTCCAGGTGTCATTTTTCAATTTTCAGAATATCCTTTATTAGGTAGACTAATTTTTTACCTTATAACATTATGCTTATTTTTTTATTTTTAATGTATCTGCAAACAGAGCCTCCCTAAGTTAACAAGTTGTTTCCTTAAAGTAACAAGTCTATAATTTAGTCAATAATTCTATTATGCACCACTAAAAATAGAGTCTCTAACAAGTTTTCAAGTTCAAGTAACATCTCCATATTCTTTTCAAAATTTCAACACATTAATAATGAACTATCAAATTACTGTAATATTACTACCACATTTAGAAGTCAGGATTTAAGTGAATAAAGTACACCCATCGCTTCTTTGGTTTTAAATGACAGCTAGTAGATGCTTTCAGTAATGCCAACATTGTCTAAAAGTAACTTTTGTCAACATATTTGGAAATAATTATTATTTGCTAAAGTATTACTATTATTATCACTAAAAATATTATCAATAACTTTTAACAATACTTCCCCAATGATTACAGTATAATTTTATTTTCCATAATCAAATTTAAGAAAAAAAAAGTCTAGTAAATTCATTCTAGTTTTTCTTTAAACTCTTGTGGCAATTACAGGTTAAGTAAAGCATGAAATTTTACATTTAATGGTATTATGTTAAGTAATTAATATTTTTATAACTGGCCTCGCATCTCTTTAAAATAAATAAATGGTTTGTGATAATAAAGAGGAAAAAACATACCAAATGTTTGTGAAACAATAGGTTTAAATTTTGTAAACACGAGTATTAATACTATTCTCCGTCCAACCGGCAACAAGGTTTTCTACGTCATTAACTGGAAACGTAGCTTCTATTCAGTGGCTATATTTGTTTTTAGTATATAAGGCCACTTTGAACATTCACTTGCTTTTAATAATTCATTTGAATTAAACAGCAAAAGCAAACGTCAAAATTATACAAACAACCAAATGATTAAACTCATAAAACCAAAATCTAACAATTTTAAATAAACATTATAACAGTGAATTATTGTAAAAAATAAAGGTAAAATCCACATGTGTGTGTCTACAAGTTGAAGCAAAAAAAATATTTTATAGTTGAGTATTTAGGCTACCGTTTGTAAATTTTTATTACAAATTTTAATAATACAGTGTCTTTTTTGAATATTAGTTCGATGTGTGAGTGTGCTATCCTTGGAAAATAAGTTTTTTTTAGTGATATTTGAATAATTATTTATCTAATATAATATTAAAGCGTGTGATAAAAAAAAATAGTGAGTGTTTCTAAGTGATCAATATACATTATTCAAAAACTTAAGTCTATGTATAAAGATATAAAATATATCTTTCAACCCCAAGATTGTTTTGTGTTGCCCTCTAAGCTAAACCTCGAGTTTTAGGATTTTTATAGTATTCAAACAAAATCTGTGAAGTGTAATAAGAAATACCAGTGAGTCTTTCTCCAGTGTTGATTAAATAAATACCAGGCTAAGACATCAATTAATAAGTTATTGTAGTTTTATTAAAGACTTTGTTATAGCTGTTTAAGAGATGTGAATCTAAAATAGATTTTTGTTTATTAGGATAGCTTTCGATTTGTCATTGTCATTTATTTTATAGGCCTAAACGAATATGATGATGTAGGTAGAATAAGTTATTGCGACCCAATTGGAAAACAATTAAAAAGTATAAAAGTATTCATAATGGATATAACTTATTTGTTGTAATAGTGTTAAAAAGTTCATGACAGTGTTTTTTCTCTCTGTGTAATACTACAATACAGATTTTTTCACATTTATGTTATTATTATTATCATTATTATCACCACCATATCTTACTACCGATTCGGGTTGTATGCACTTATGCTAATGTGTAATGGTAGGGTGATTGTGAGATGAAATGAAGGACCTACAGTTTAACGTGGAATCCGAACCACGATCGAGGCCTGGCATTCCACACATTCACAAGTTGTAATTATAATTAATATACGTCTTGTCAGAGGTGAGAGAAGGGTTTGGCAATCAGATAAATTTGTGCCGGATCCGAGGATTGAACCCTGGACCCCCACCATAGAGGTCTGACTCCTTTCCTTACCCCTAGACCGCCAGGACACCAATAAATACAACTGTCATATATGTTTCTTGTATTTACCTAAATTGTGACTGTCAGAACACATGCCGCTAAACACATGTTTTTGCAGATCATATGGTTCGGCGTAGGAATATATAATTTGGTCTGGTAACTTTTCAAAGCTCTCAGTCAGCCCTAAAGAAGCCATGGGGCTACTATAGCTAAACCGTGAAATGTGTTGAGCATCAAGCTTAGCAAACTATTTAAACATTCTTTAAACAGTTAGTTATAAGTTTTTTAAATGCAAGAATTAATAGTTAGTCATGTAACAAATATGATAATGTTCTGCATAAATCTAAAATATTAACAACTTTCGTGTAAAACATTTTTAACTCCTATTAGATTGCCTAAATAAGATGTTTGCAAATCATCTTGTCAGAAATTAAAATCAAATGTGTTTTGTAAATTTATTGGAATGTAACAAAATATATAAAGTTTTGTAAAACTTTTTGCATAAAATTAATGATAACTATGACAAAAATTTACTTATTTTTTACTCTAAAAATGTGACTCAACTATGGGTTTAGTACTCCTCTGATTTAAACTTATTTTATACCAAACCAAATAATATTACTAACCGTTTTATTTGGAGGATAAATATATTTGAACTCCGATTAAACTAACACACAAAAAAAGAGAGACTAACAGAGCAATTTCGTAAAGGCTAGCTAGCTTCCAAAACTGTGTCAGTTATTAAAGTATACAACCAATGGGAATAAGATAACAAAGTATGAATTAAATTGACAACATCACAAACATTTGCCTAAGAGTGGCTAAAAAAACTATGCTAGCAGCTCATTTAATACTGCCATTACCCGCTTCAGTGGCCGCATGGTCTAATGCAGCACTCTCGCAGTAGGCTAGACTGCCGAAGACAGAGAGCTAGAGGTATGATCCCTGTCGGGTGCACTGATGTTTTTTCCTAAATGGTTTTCCATTCTTACTCCAAACAAATGTGGGTGCATTTACTCTAAAATAAACCTTCACAATCCTTAACACATTAGAGTAATTAGTACATAGGCGTACAATCTGAATGGGCAGTAAGATGCAGTATTTAAATTTAAAAAATACTGCCATTGCAAAATTAAAATAATATAATTAATTGATTAGAACCCATACCAATGAGCATGTCATTTAAATGTCAAGCTCAGCTAATCTGGTTTGCTGGTGGCCAAAAGGTCAAGTTTAAAATCTCTACCTGGTGTACTGAGGGTGTTTATTAGTAAATACTTTCCAAAACTATCTCTATTCGAGAGGGTGTATTTTTTCTCTAAATTATATCTTCCTCATCTCTATCTCATTTGTGGAATTAACCATGTATCACTTAAACGCTAAGTGAGATGTAGAGAAAAAAATACTTAATAAACAGTATATATATCTCCAGTAGTAGGTTTAAACAATGTTAGAATCTGGCATCATACAGTTTATTTCAATATCCCCCCAATCGGCATCTGCTGTCAGACACCAATCATATTAATTGTCATTAAATTTGTGAAATTTTTAACTCCAAGGTAGCTTCTTTTATCTGAGTATATATTATTTGTTGTAGAAAACACTCTTTTTGCCTCCACAGAACCAAGAGCGACAATATTAATTATATATATTTTTTTCTTTTGTATAGCACTTGGAATCTCAATGGTGTGTTGATTTTTAAGAACATTTTCTAAATAATCGTGGAAATCAATTATGTTGATTTCATAATAAAAGAAGTTGTTGAATTCACACAATTTTACTTTGGCAGCTTTCCAAGAGACAACTTCATTAATATTCTAAATATCTGGCTCTAATATTTACAATTCCTTGAATTTTACCTTCACAATTTTCTGCTTTATTTCCTGATTTTAAGTAATCTCTGTATATCAACCCGGCTTACATGTTGTTGATGAGTGCTTCCAGTAGTTTTTGACAAGGAAAATTAACAAATTTTTGATTCACAACAAAGTCAATATGTTTAAAAGCATCAGAATTTATTGCAGATTAACATTATTTGCACCTTATTCGGTGACCATATGATCTAGGGTGTCACTTTTATGTTAGACTAGACTGCTGATGGCCAGGAGATCAGGGTTGGGTCTAGAGAGGATGGTTTTTACATAACAGTTTCCCACTACCCCTTCACACAATTGTGGGTACACTTCCTCTATATTCAACATTATTCATCCCTAACTCATTAGTGTACTTAGTATGTATGCGTACACCCTGAATAGGTAGTAGCGCTCGAGGCTAAAAAAGCTTTTTTTTTAAAGTTTCTACGGCTTTCTTTAAATGTCTTAATGCCCCAATTGTTATTTTTATTAATTTCAGATCTTACTAAATGCAATGGTGAGTATCGATTACTCATTTGATAACACCTAGGTCAATGGTTGAGCTTTTCCCTCTAATTTTGCAAATGTAGCATGTTATTATGAGGGAAAACACCTGACCAAAACATGAATAGCAGCCAATTCAAAAGAATTAAGGACCAGTTTGGCGAACTTTGAACATTTTAGGAACAGGTTTGGTTGAACTGGCTGAATCACACTACTGAATATATTTCTGATAGTTAATTTTTTTGAGTTATCATTACAAATATTTGCTAATATAAAACATGAGAGAGAGAGAGTGAAATAGTCATTTGAAATAATTCCAATGCTTTCAAAATATACCATTGACGAAGAAATTTTAAATGCAGTCTAACTACCATTATGATGGCCAATATTTTGTGTTAAACTAATCACATGACAATGCCAGTGCAAATTAATTGAAAACAAATAACACTACCTTATATCTTTTCCTTAAGAGGCGATTCTGTGGAAAAAAATAAAGACTTAAGTAGAAAAATAATATAAGATTAAGGTTACACAACAATATAATTCACTGTTTAAAAATATTTAGCAATGGTTTATGAACTATCTTTAGTTACAATACCGCAAAGGTGGAGGAAACAAGGTTATGTGGATATAATTTTGAGTGACATGTGACATGAGTTATAAGAGAGTGCAGTCAAAATCTAGTATAAATATTGCAAAGAGCAATGTAGATTTACGTTAGCAGTGAATATATAGGTTCTAAGTGAGAAAGTTAGAAATTGATTCTACTCCAAGGAGAAAAATTAAATATAATGTATTTACTCTAGTATAGTGTGCACTTTTTTTTGTGTGTGGACAAATTGTCTCCAAAATCAGGATGCACATTATAATCAATCCCACACTAGATTTGATCACAAACTTGTAAAGTATACCAACTATTCTAACATATGCTCTAGCTGTAAAACCCCTCCGACCTTTGACCTCCTACCCTCACATTCTTGATCCTACAGCCCCTTTAACCTCTTCTGCTCTCCCTATACATCTACAGCACCTTTGATTTCCTCCTCTCCCCCTGTGTGCCTACATTCTCCAGATAATCAACGCAGATTTTTTGATTTTGAAGGTTTTTAAAAGCAGGGTGCCCATTATATTCAAGTAAATATGGTAAATTTTAAAAGAGGCATATAAATTAAAATGAAAGATTGCTTGAGACTAGGTTAGGCGATGCTCAAGCTAAGTGTTCTGGTTTAGTTACTAATAGAATAAGAAATAAACTTTTTACTATCGAGTCTTGAGGTTCTTGTGATTTAGGAAAATTTTAAGTTAAAACTAGTGGAAAATATGTAGTTTTATGTTAAATTTGAAATATAAATATTATAGTGTTTACTTTTATGTTATGTTTAAAATATAAATAACAATAATTAACTTGTGAATGTTTATTACAATATTGTACTATGTCCACTTTGAATAAACAATTTTCTTTTAAAAGTGAGATTTATTTCTAAATAAAATGATATTCTATAAAGTCATTAATTTAAATAATGCATCAAAAGATTTAAATAAATTACCAATCATACAAGCCTATTACCAAAAATTTAAACTTCCTAAACCTACTGAAATATTTAAGTGTACAAACACTCAATCCAATCGTGATCAATTATTGCCTCCGGATATAAATTTTCTACACATGCTAATCTCAACAGTTCTGGACAATCTGTAATGGGCATTGCATAATTTGACCAGGATTTTTTCTCTTAATTTAAAAGGTTTCTGGTAATATGTTGCGATGCTCACAACAACTATTCAAGAACTCTTTGGATTAAAATATGTAGAAAATCAAACTAAGTGTATCTACTGAAGCAAAGTTTTATTTATTTAGCTAAAACATGTATTTTGCCATAAAAATTGCATACATATGAATCCTAGCCCGTGTTCCCCTCTGCCCCACTTCAACATTGTAAAGTAAAGAATATTTGATATAGTGTTATTATGTACACTCTGTTTCTCTAAAAGGTAACAAGCTTACTAAGAAGGGTTACACTATTTATTGTACAGCTTAAAAGATAGGACCATGCTTTAAGAAGTAAGGTTGGAATGCTTCAGGGTGAACAAAGAGTACTCATTAAAAATACAAAGAACATATCTTTGAATTAAAAACTTTTAGTATTAATATAACTATTGTTAAACAAGAATAATATGTAAACTTAAGAAAGATCTATGGATGCAAAACCAATTAACAGCTATGCCATTTTATTGTGCGACTGTATAAAATAAAGTTTTTTCAACTTACACTATGTATTGTGGCTTGGCTTCTTGTTTTAATGTCATCTTCAGAGAACTGTATCACTCGACGAGTTGCCCGTTTGGCTGGTAAATTTGAAATCATTCGCTGAATACTGTCAACTAAAAGGAAACAGCTATGTAAGATATATGAAAACAAGAATATATATATATACATACCTATATGTATATATATATACCTATATTATAATAAAATAATTTGTTATAATATAATTCATTCATTTTGTAAAAAAATAAAAAACAAAAATATAAATAAAAACCACATGCAGGAGAAGTAAATAGGTCAAACATGGACACTTACTGTCGGTGGCCCGATGTCTGGCCCGGTACTGTGGCAGCTTCATGGGGGAACTAGGAATGTTTCTTTTCATACCGCGTCGCCCCTGCTGTCTGCGCCTTCGGCTGCCAAACGGACGCCACTTTCTGTTCCTTCTGCCGCCGCTCGGACTGGCGGCCACCATAGTTAACATCCATGTATTGTCCCCACCACACTCCAACATGTGACGATGCAAGTCAGAGAGGGAGTTGAGCACTTTGCTACATTTGGTACAACTGGACTCTGATGCCTTTGTGGGAGGCACCACATTAGCTGAGGTAAGGGTACCAGTAGGGTTTAAGAAGCGACGACATAGACTGCCTGGGAAAGGCAACTGAGAATTGGACTTATCGTCAAAAGACATGCCGGCAATGGTGGACTCTTCAAATTCCAAATGAGTGCACCACACGTTAGGATGCACAGAGTACTTGTGATCTTCCAGGATGTATAGATCCCTAAATCTCTCACCACAAGCACCACATATGTACTTCCGAGGACGCACCCACTCTCCACTCAGCTCCACTGCACTCTCCAAGGCACTGTCTTGTGGGAAATCCCTCTGCATACTTCCACTTGATAAGGCAGGAACTTTTAAATCACTCAAAGATTTTCTTCTAGCACCAGTGCTCTTAGGACAGTCTAACTCGATAATAGATTTATCTTTTACATCCATACATGAAGGCACAGATGGACTACTATTGGTTCTGGATAGTTCTGGCTTTGGGGAAGTTGGCGTGGAAATACTTTCAGTTTTTGCAACATCATTTTTCATGAGGCAAAGTCCTCTTGGAAAATCAAAATCACAATTATCTAACTCATTTTTAGTGTTAGGTGAAGTTGGTTCAGAGTTCAGCCGCTGAAGGTTTTGGCGCATCACCAACTGTGTTGATATGTCCAAGTGTGACATATCTTTAATATAAGATGCAAGACCATCCCCTCGTCCATCATAGTTTTTTGGAAAGTTGTACTTTTCCCACGAGACTTTATGCACAAGCCCATCTCGCCTGCCACTCACCTTGGACACCTCACTAGAAATACTTTGTGCCAACAAACTCATTCTATTATGTGGAGCACCATTTAGAGCAACAGAAGAAACAAGGTCTAGTTTTAACAAAATTTTCTCCCCTCTCTTAGGCCTGTCTATTGCAATGCTTCTTTCAGGTTCTTTCTCTTTGTTTACATTATCAGAACACTCTAGTTTCCCGTCTAAATGGTGAAGTAAGTTTTCTCGAATATTACTAGCTACTTTACTGTAGAAGAGTGTTTCTGGATCTAAAAGTTTTTCACTTATCTCAACAGTTTGAAATTGTTGCGTCAACTGAGGTCGAGCAGGTGCTTTTACTTTGGCTGGAGATCCTGTCAGAGTTTTTACAACAGCTGGACTTTGGCTTCTGCTACTCCCATTATTTTGACTACTTGCACTGCTACATACACTGGCTGTCTCAAAGTCTTTGGGGCCTTGTTTAGCTTTCTTAGTTTTAGCAGTGACTGTGCCATGAGCAAGGCGTCTATGGCGACACATGTTCACATAGTTTGTAAACATTTTTTGACAAACTCCACAAGTGTAACGAAACTCGTCACCTACAGTATTGAGTAAATCTGCTGGTTTGTTAGTACTGTCTTCATTTTCATTAGTAGTTTCTTTTTCTGCAACCACAGAACTTTCATTTAACATGTTTGTAGAAGATTGACTAGTCTCTTTCAGGTTAACCTTTTGAATTGCAGGTAATGAATTAACTGTTACATCACTATTAGTGGTTTGTGATACATCGACCACCAAGGTACTTTTATTCGACTCAGCATTGTCTGGTTTAGGGATCTTTAACTTAGTTTTCATATGAGATGTTTCAAGATGTTTATTAAAAGATTCTCTGCTATCAAACCTAATTGCACACATTACACATCCGTGATACTTGTCAGGATGGGAAGATACCATATGCTCCATAAGCAAACTAAAGTCCTTAAACTTCTTCTGTGACTTGCTACAATATGGACAGGCATGATATTTTCGTTTGCCTGGACCTTTTTGTTTCTTATGCATCCTACCTTGATGTCGTTTACGAATGGCAGCACTTTTGAAACCCTTGTCACAATATAAACAGAGATGAACTTTGATGAGACATCTTTCTTGAGTTTCTTCGTTTGCAGCAACTGGGGTTTTATTGTGAACTGCAGAGGCACAATGGCGAAGATAATTATGTTTGTGAGTAAAAGTGGCATTGCATTGATTACACGCATAAGTGTTGTTTTCTCCAACAACAACATTAGTAGCTGTTGGAGGGTGATTGGACAAATGGGATTTTAAGTCATCCTTTTCATCGAAACAGATTCCACATGTGTGGCATCTATATAAACCAGGAAAATGTATGGGTATGTCCGATGTGGTGGTGCCAATAACTTCCTTAAAAGACGAATTTTCAATAAGTATGTTAGCGTTCATACTTTCATTTTTGCTGTCTTGAATGGGTTCACAGTTGTATGTTGACTCACCTTGCGACTTTACTGTGCCATTAGAAACACTCGGAATTATCAAGATGCCAGTATCATTAGAAACTGTTTCAGTTTTAATGCCATCACTAGTGGTACACTGTTCTTCCACAATATGATTACAATTAAGTGTTTCCTGGGAAAGAGTACTTCCAACTGAAATAATTTTAGAGTTTTGCATGTAGATTTTGGTATTGGTCCCTGATTGAACAGCCATTTTGTCTCCTACAACTATCCCACAGTTGGAAATATCTCTTTCTGTCAAGTGTCGATAATTGATGTGTGAGCGAAGGTAGTGGCGCTTTAAACTAAAAGCTCGTTGATATACCCCTGAACAAATGTCACAAGCATATAGTTTCTGGCCATCTGGAAGTTTCATGTGATGAATTGATTTTATTTGAAAAAAGAATTTATCTGGAGGGATGAACGGGCGGCCTCGATATGTGGATGGTTTGTTGGAAATAGATGAAGAATCATTTTGTGTGGATGAAACAGAAAGCAATGAAGGAATAAATTGTTCGTTAGTGTGTTTCTCTTCAAGTTCTTTAGGCTCATAGTTCGAACTTCTCTCTTCACAGTGAGACATGAAATTTTCTCTTGATTTGTTTACCATAAAATCAATAGGATTTGTTTCATGGATATTTGTCTTAGGCGTTATTAAAGGGAGTGTTTCACATACTTTACCATTAACTTGTTCTAAAACCAATGAAGTAATTAAACTTCCTGACAAAGACTTGCTATTAGAGTTTAAAAAAGGACTGGAATTAGTACATTCTGCTCTCTTTAAACATGTTCCAAGAGCCAAGGACACTTTGGATAAAGGCAAACTGCACGGGACACCTGTTATCGAGGTGTTCCACCCAATAACCTTACTTTTCGGATTTTCTGCTATGGTTTTATCTTTGGATAAAGATTGTCTTCGAAGAAATAAGCACTTTTCTTTCACATCCTCCGCGAGATTTCCATCTTCAGCTGTATCTGGTATAATATTTTGGTGAGAAATATCTGATCCTGATATATTTTGTCTATCACAGCTAATTTTATGTGAACTAACTATATTCTTGTTTATGTGACCCAAAGAATTAATTTGACACTTGTCATGTTTGTTCCATAAGCCTAACGCATTATACAAGCCACTAGCCATTTGATACTCATTACTTAAAAAATTTCTAGTTTGATTTATAATATTGAAGCCTAAATAATTTGGTGTGCAGCTATCTGTTATATTTTTATCTACAGAAGATTTATCGCTTTTAAGATGACTATCATTACAAATTTGGGCTGCTACCATGCTATTATATTTATCTTCTGTATTCTGTCTCAACTCTTGTTGGTTGAAGCACATGTTACCAACAACAGCGTTACTGCATTGACTTGGACTATCACAACAAGTGCTGTGTTTTGAATGAGAAGATGCAACTTGCATACCTTTTACATTTTGGTTAACTTGATTGGGACATTCACATTGTTTTACGTTGGTAATATGGGGTTCTCCATTTTCAGGTACTCTGTCACTCTCTTTATCTTTACCAAGTTGAGTGGATTTGTTCAGTAAAGTTTCTTCTATATTTTCAGAATGCAAGAAGGGGTAAATGTTGTGGGCAACTGCAGAGGTCAATTGAGAATGTTCTACCACATTGAAGATCAAGTCTCTAAGGTATTTTGTCACCACTTCTAGCGCTTCTTCATTGAAATGTCCTTGAGACAAACTGTGAGCAAGTTTTTGAGTTTCACTTAATCTCAAGGAAAGATTGTCTAAGACAGGAGAGTTATTTCCTGTTGAACTACCCAAACTTTCCGAGACTAGTGGAGTAATTCTCCTTTGTACACTTTCAGTAAAATTACTACTAACTTGATTTCCCAAATGTGTATGATCACTTAAATTATTTGCTCTATTAGTACTACTACATAAACTATCTGAAGATGAGAGAGTGGCGAACACACGCGGAACTGAAATGCAATGTTCTGCAGCACCACGATTAGCACACTTGTGTTGGTCTCTAGATGATTTGGTTGATTTCAGTCTTTTGGACTTGTTTTCACAGTTATCGCGGGCTTTGGTCCAAGATTTTGATGATTCCCCACAATGCACTGGAATTGGACTTGAGCTTGCATGATCTCTATCTTTGACCATGCTGCACTTCACATCTGAAAACGAAAAAGAGAAAAATAGGATTATCTACTTGGAAATGATGTAAGTTAGTTTACAAATTTTAGGTTAAAAATACCCAAACATGCATGTATAAAAGGCTGGAAATTATTTTTCAAATGGAAATGTTGAACAAATTACATATATAATCACATTATTTTATGTATGTTTACTTATGTAGTAATTGAAAGAGAAAATTACTGTAGCAAGAACATGGGATATCACAAACATATGTATTAATTTTATCGTTACCCAACCAATTAAGACTTTAGTACATCATAATGTTGCTTTAAAACTAACATTTATTGTCATCTTAAACACAGCTTGTAGTCAAGATGTCTATGTCATATCATCATATGTTAAAGAGTTCAAGTGGATGGTTTTACTGTGATAAAGAAATTCTCAAATTCTTTCAATGCATATTCAATTAGGAAAAAATATTGTTTCTTCTTTAACTTGATTATTTTTTACTTGGAAAATAGTTATCTAAATATGGTTCTACATATTTAATCAACAGCACACCATTAACAAGATTATAAATATTATAATGGATCAATAATAACTAATCAAGAGATACTAAATGGATGGAAAGAACTATTCTCACTGCCTCATTTTTGCAAAAGATTGAAGCAACCAGTTTTGTATTGATTATGCATTAGGGTAAATATGACACATAATTTAGTAAGTAAATGATTATATATATAGCTAGGGCTTTCGCTTTATATATATAAAGCGAAAGCCCTGACTGACGAACTGATTCATACATAACTTATTATCACACTTCCCACGAAGCTAGAGGGCTTAAATTTGGCGCAGGTGTTCCTTATAAGCTAAATAGGAAAACTAAAGATGCTTAAGTTTGATGTTGTGTGACTAAGGGGGGTGGAATTGGGGTAGCTAGCCTAATCAACATTATTGCTTTGTAAACTCTTTTTAAGTGTTTTGTGGTGTTTGTAGTTCCTGTGTTGAGTGCGAGGGCCTAGCCCAGGGCAGTGTGTGGGGTGGGAGACCTGTCCAGCCGCGTTCAGCTGATAATGCCCAAGTCAAGGGGGCCTGCTGAAAACAAAACTACCATGAGTAACAATACACGGTCACCTCCGCGCGGTGTTTCTCGAGTAGCTCTAAGAATCATGCCATTAACCCTTGAGCGGGCACACTGTAATATTTAACACAAGCAGGTGTGTGGGGTACTTTATACCCCACTTTATTTTCATGGTTCTATTTATACATGTATGAACGAAATAATTTGTTTTATGGTATGTTTTATTGTAATTAGATCCATTTAAGCCTATTAGCTATATATTGTATTAATAACCAAACATATTGATAGATAACGGTATGTTTATAATAACAAATAGAAAAAGGCTTGATATTTAGCAAAATATTTTTATGAAAGTTACATACTTAGACATTACTGTTTTTGGTAAGTACTGATTAATATTTTGCTAATTAATACTCTTACAGATACAATGTGATCATAAATACAATACAAATATAATAATAATTATGATAATCTAAAATGATTACTAAATTTAAAAATATGAAGTTTTTTTTAAAAAATTAAACATTTTTAAGAATCAGAATCAGCTTAATTTATATTGTTACACTCATTACATGTGTATGTTATATGAATGTGATTCTTACATGTAAATCGTTTACATGTTTCACATTTTATTGTAGTGCCAACATCTTTTGATCATTCACATAAGAGACACCTTCCTCATCTTTTTATGGCTAACTTTTCGCCATCATCTCCACGCTTCAAAGTACTTACATACTTTCTGAGCGACTTGATTTGAGCTCTTTTTCAAGGTGAGGCTTCAAAGTCAAAGCTAGCTTTTTTAAAATATTCTTCTGCCTGTAAAATTTTGAGATGTGCATTGATTTGTGCATTGATGCCAGCTCTATTTATCAATGAATAAAATACTCTCATAGACTATCGCCGTGTAATATGTGAAATATCATATACACTATACATTTGATCCACTTTATCTATTCCTCCCTTTGACTTGTTGTAATCCATAATATCTGACTTTTTAGTGTCATCATTGATATTTGATGAATCATGCATTGTAAATAATAAAATGACAACCATGTTTTTCTTGGGCACATAGGACGTGATCATTATGTTTTTTTGAAATCAAAATATGGACGAACCCAATTCTCGATTTTTATTAGCCTGAAATTCATAAGGAATATCTCTTTTGTCTTTTCTGAGAGTACCAATACAAGTTATCCACTGTAAGATTTCGATTTGATCCTTCAATATCTGAAACCAATCTATTCACAATGTCAATTGACTTATTTGACACTATATATCTTGCTTACCACAATACAATTCTAAATTATGAACAAAAAATATATTTGAGTCACAAATTGAAAAAAAAATTTGATCCCGTATTTTGCAGGTTTATTCAGAATAACTGCAGAATTCAGACTCACTATTATGATTACTTTGAATTAAAATTTCCTCATTTTCATCAGAATCAGCGCTATCAATATATTTTTCGTCATCTGACAGCTCCTGCAATATTTTGACGATTTCTTTAGGAGACATCATTCTAAATAAATAAAAACTTATTTGAATTTTTGTATTTATTAGATTTTGCCATTTCTAAGACCAATTGGTTATAGCAGATTAGTCAATAAAAATGGAGTTATTTTTAAGACAAAACAAGATATAAATTAAATAATTATATATTATATAACCTTGAAAGAACTTGAAACAAAAATACCCAACAAATATTTATAATGAGATTGGCATAGAAATGTTTCAGTTATGAAAAATCAATTAGATAAATATATAAACTTACACGACTTGAATGGGCGCGTGGGGTATGCAATACCCCAGTAATACATTCTTTCAAGTAAATTCAAATTCCAGACAAACTAATTGATTTCACTGAACACTAACCATACCGATCGATAGTAAAGGTCATTCTGAAAGAACAGATAAAGCAACACGTCCACCAGGCGCCTGACAGTGCTACCACACACAAAAAAGTAAAAAATTGGGGTACTGTGTACCCCAATGCGCCCGCTCGAGGGTTAAGCTTCAAAAAAATCCTAATTTTCATCCAAAAATAAATAATAACACAATATCCCGGGTATTCGGCTAGTTTAAATATAAAGCTATCAAGGGTGTGTTAGGAAGTGTTAAATTATATATATAGTTATAATTTATGGTTTGTTAGATAATAACACAGAGATCTGGTGACTTTTAGTCAATAGTTGGTCGGAGAAAGGAGAACATTGTTTACAGCTGTTGGAATCCTAAGAATGTGCCGGTAAACCACACGAGGGTTAGAATTACAGGAAGGGAAGTTTTTCGAAGAAGCTGAGTACTGGAGGTTTTAATTATGTGAGTTTTCAAACTTTTATAAATAAAAATGTGGTCAAGTTGCTTGATTATGTTTAATTTCCTTGCAGCAGATATTTTGTAATTACTGTAATTAACATCAATGCAGCAATTTCCTTGAACTATCAAAGGCATATATTGATAAATGGTACAACACAATTGCGCATCCATTCTTACATAATATTTTATAGTGGAAACAACATTTAAAAAATTTGCTACCTATAATTTTACCTTAAATTAATTTTTATCTTATAAATAAGTTGATAGTATTAGTCATCTTGTAAAACCCTCCACATATTTCCAATTAAAAAAAAATTGAGGCGTTATTGAAAAATTTCAAATTTTTCAAAATTGGTCGAACTACTCTTAATTTTATATCTTGAATTAAAATCACATTTTTATCCTGATGTATGAGAATATAACATAAATATCAAATGTGAATCAAATTTACTAAATTGTCTTAGATGCACTGTAAAACCCACTTTTTTTTAGTTTGGGGCTCCACTATAAAGTTTTACTATAACTTTAGCCAATAAAAGTGTTTATACATTTATAAGATCTATAATAATCTCTAGGTAGAAAAAATATTTCACAGCTAAGATAGTTTCACTTTATAAGAAAAAGTGAAAATAGGTTGTACTAAGTGATGGTGACTTTATACCTGTGGTTCCATTTTTAAAAACTTGTTCGGAATTTAAACTGATTCCCAACTTTGTTGAAAGTGTTTGACTAAATTGTCATGATAATTAAAACGTATTCAAAATAATGCTTTGGTAGCCTCTTAAGAAACGGTGTTGAATAAAATGTGACGTCAGACAAAGAGAAAAACCTCCGCCAATACCCCGTAGAGCAGCACAATAGACTACCCGCGCAACGGGTAGGTGTTGAGTGGAGTCGTCCTACTAGGCGCTAGGGTGTACTACAGTCTATCCACCGTAGTAGTAGTAGTAGTAGGTGTAGTAGTGGTAACTGACCGCTAACAAAACATTTTTATTGCAAACATTGGTGAAAACAAGTCTCTAATAACCTATTTAGAAATAATAGTTATTTCATTAGTGATACTATCAATCAAAAGAGTAAATAAACTCTTTTAATATTATTTCAGTAAGTCTTAATACATACATGGCTTTTTCGTGTTGAAAAAAAAAAGATAAAACTATTGTGTCTTTTGTTTCGCGGTTGTCATAAAAAGAAATATTATGTTGCATGAAATAATAAATTAAAAATTATTACATTAACACTAGTATTTTCTCACAACTGGCCACCATAAACTTAATAAATATAAATTATAACATAGCGAAAGACCCATACAAAATATTTTAAAATCAAACGTTTTTCCTATGTAAATACATGCACATGAACACAAGCAAACACGGTTTGTATGACGTCATCAACCACACTCATTTCGACCTTGTTCGCCATCTTAATAAATATGTCAGCCTTTTAGAAGCTCTCGTTTGTAAATAATTTTTAAACGAACTATAAACACAGCTTTCAAAAAAATCGTTTGTTGTAATAGTTTTGATTGCTAAACGTGATAACAGCCCAACCCATGGTCTTGCAGATCAGATGGTTCGGCGAATGGAAACCTGAGAGTAGAGCTGGTAGCTTCTGCTAGCTGTCAAATAATGCTATCAGTAAGGACATTTAGGAATCAACGACTGCGCTTGTACCAAAGTGGTTCCCCGCAATCCCCACTTGATCTCAATAAAAGTGGTATCAATGAAATCTATTTTTAATATTAAAATGACAATTTTTCAATTTGGTTTTTATCTTTTAAAATAAGACTGAACGATCTTACTCCTACGCTGGATGGTCCTTATTCATCAGCTTCTCGTTTTATTTGGTTGTAGTATTAATCATTTTTAGAATTTAAAAAAGTAAATTCAGTATCGTTATCATGCGAGAAAGGGTCTGTCTGAAAGCTTCGTCACCCCCGAAGAGTAGAGTGGTTGTTCGCTGCGTGTATCGCGATTGGACACCGCGCGCAACACAGGCATATGTGGCCGCGTCAAAAAATCAATAGTTCCCTTTCACCGCTCAATAAGGAGAGGTCCAATATCCAGCTCACGTGACAACTGTGAGCCGGCCGTGTACCAAGGCTGGCATGGCTGCTATATCATCAAAAACAGATATTTAAATTACATTAATAAGAGAAAATTGACCAAAATGTACTTAAATAGGAACCAATATGTTTTGGTGAAAAAATAATCTAGGGACTCCATTCTAAATAATAATAAATAGTTTCAAAAATCAAAACTATAGGCGTGCGTATGGGATGTTCCCAGGCACGCTCTAATGTCTATGTAAGTGAATTTTAATTTAATCGCACGACATAGAGTTTAAAATAAAGATTGTTTGTATCACGAGCTAAACGCCAAAATGAGTAATACAGAGCGTCTAGAACAGGTAGATAAACATTTCAAATGCTAGGGTAATTTTGGTTAGATCATTAAGTAACTACTTTTAATAAAAGTTTAGTTGTTGATTAAAATAAATATGCAGGTTTAGTTAAGTGATGAATATGTTATTTATACCTAAAACCTGAAGTTTTTACGCCTACAAACAGCCCCCGTACATCTAGCTATATACACGGTAGTCCTCCTCCGGTCACACACACACCCTCATGAATTGTGCCGCACACTCCTTGGAAATAAACAACCTTTTCTTCATTCAACTAAAATTAATGAAGTTGTAACATAGCGAGAACCGTAAAACTGAGCTCCTATATTATTCTTCCAGCGACTTAAGAAAGAATCTAATGATATAATTTGAGGGTGTTGACAATAATTATTTATAGCACACTATAAATGACAGGATCTGGAATGCTTTCCGGAAGCGTACTGAACCAAATAAACAAGACTTCTGCCTCGTTAGTAGTTTTTTCAATAAACTAGCTATTCCTCTGTGAAAGCTTTTAGTAAAGTCTAAAATAATATATTTTTGTCGTATTTGTGGTAGAAAAATATGTCAAGGACAATATTCCACTGCTGAAGCTATCCAGAAAAAGAGGTTTCTAGAGTTAACCATCTGTTTTATCCGTGGGAGGACCAAACTGTACCTGGGTTATTGTGTAATGCTCCCAAATGGATGTCAGCCCTATTAAAAATGGTAAATGTAAATACAGGGTTGTCCATGTTATGCGTCCTAATGTTTCAGAGAGAAAAAGGGGAGGAGCCAAGAGATGTGTTCGGGCTTAATTATTCAGTCAATTTTTTTGTTACCTCTAAAGGCCAACTATTTGAGGTGAGAGCGCAGGGAAGGCGAGAAAAAGCCAGTTTTTTTTTTCAGTTTTAGTGTCAAAATAAATCTTATACAGCTCCAGTAGAAACATATTGTTTAATTCTCTTCACGTGGTTACTTCAAAAGTTGTTGAATATCTATCAAGGGTGTCTTGGAATTTCATGACAACTTTTTTATCATAATTTAAAAAGTGTTGTAATCTAATGTCACTATGCGCATGACAACCGTAGGGGACACAATGCGAAGAAAGTTAAGCTCTATGTTTGTACTATAACAATATTTATTAATTTTGGCCAAAAAATGTTTAGCTATAAAAATTGCAAAAACACTAGCCTTTTCTTGCTTCTCCTATACCCCCACCTTAAAGCTCGCAGTTCAATGCCCAAAATTGACAAATGCCCTAGCATATTTTTAGTATTATTTAGTGAAATAAGGAACCAAAACATATGTTGAGCGAGAAGTCGTTGGGAAGCCAACTAAAGAACATGGAGAGTGAAGTGTCCGGGTGCGAATGGACGTATCTGGGCAGGCAGCCAACTCTAGCGCTATAAAGCTGCAATGGAGTAGTTCCATCTCCCTCACTGTCACTTAGCATCCTCAGTGATTGGCATAGTACTGTAGTGTGTTGAATCTGGCTCAGTACAAGCTTTAAAAGGATAGTATTCAATATGCTAGGATGTACCCTTTGTCTACCTTGAAAGGTTGCAAGGATTACAATATGGAGACGCTTGTTTATTGTTTTAGTGCAAAAAATACGCCATGCTTATGGTTCACTTGTTTTCCTGACCCTCTCTTGTAGCCCAGTTCATGGCCATTTACATCAGTTTTGAGTTGCCAGTGAGATTAAAAATGACATTTCAATATAATAAGTTTGAAATAATAATAATAAAGAATGGGTACAAGGTAGTATTCTATATGCAAATTCTGGAAAGTAAAATTTACAGCGTTGGATAATATATATATATATATATGTATATATATATATATATTTGATTCGGGAGCTTTACACAAACACATATTTACATAGATAGGGTCTTATCTGACAGTTATAAAACTTAGTAGATCTACTCTCACGTATCCATACGTCAAGTCATGTAATCTGCAGCGGTCTCTTTTGTTAAACGTTATCAATACTTGTAACACTAATAAAATTATATCCAGAGCCATTTTATTGAATAAAATCATCGAATAAGGCGTTATACAATCATACCCGGAAGTGTCTTATCTGACATAGAATTAGATATAAAAACCAAGGAGTTTCCCCGAAATCCCCAATTAAAAAGTGTTCTCAATATTCCGTACAGCCAGGTGGTGTCGAAGGACACAGCCAGAAGATGCTGTTTATGGAGGGAGGCATCGCCGTGGATCGTTCATTGGAGGCCGTACGTTTAGCTGGTGCTGAAAACCAACCTTTGGTCTAATACTAGCTTATTTTAGCTCCATGTCTAACTACTAGTTAGGGTTATATACGCTTGTGTACTAACTGCGCTAATGTTTTATATTAAGGTTATATTCAGAGGAAGTGTACCCACATTTGCGTGGTGGGAGGGTGGAAAATCATTCTGGAATCTCTCCTCCCTTCAGTGCATCCGACCAAAATTCAATCTTCGATCTACCTGTCATCAATAGTCTAGTCTACTACGTGAGTAGCGCCATCAACCATATGGCCACCAAAGTGGGTACCCTGATTTTGGTTGGAATAAAATTATGTTAAATTCAAAACATATTTATTTGCGGCCAACATCGATAACATTTTACTATATTGTTAATGCTATTCTGCAGGTATTTAGTCTATCTACCAAAAGTGACAAATGAAGATAACATAACTTGATGTATGAATATATTAAAATGGTTTTATTAACTTTAGTAACTTCTACTGTTTTTCCTACCAAAATTATACTAAAGGTGAAGTACCCGACAATGGCCGGGAGAAATGTTTTTAGTTCAATGATTGTACGTGTAAGATAACCTAACTTACGTTAGTGCCTTTAAGCCCAGCGTTGCCCGTGGACATTTTGCTCCCAAACAGATCAAACAAATCTAATCTAATTTTTAAATTTCCTGCTTCAAGGTGCAGCTACTTGTGCACAGTAATCATAAGTTTTAAAATGTCAGACCTGTGCGTGCGGTAGATATCGCGCAATGCTCATGACAATACATTAATAACAAGAAGAGTTTGTTTAGGTTAGAAGAAGATTGACAATCGTCCATGAACCGAGTGATAAAAGTACTCAACTGTTATTCTTTTTAAAATGTTAAAATGTTTCGAGCTTAAAGAGATCCTAATATTCTGGACGAACTATGATTTGGAACGGAGTCAAAGCTGTGGGTTCGAATCACACCAACACAAAAGAGGTCAAAACGAGCACGATAAAAAGGGTGGAGGAAGAATGTAGAGGAACCATTTATCATCATCATCCTACCAATCCAGTGGTGAACGTGAAAGACTCGAACCAGAGACGCGAGACCTAGTCCCCAACCCCTCTTCAACCCTTCCCACAGACAGGTTTTCTGGTATCAGAGGGGAGATTTTTTTGCCTCAGCTCCTCCATCCGCCCCTCTCCCCCTTTCCAAGCTGACGAAAAGGAGGAGCGACCGAACAAAGGATCTAAAACTGGGTTTACAGAGAGATTGTTCATAAAATGGCGGAGTCGTAGATAAATGTTGCGTACAAGGTCTATATATATTTTCAATAGGTACCTCGTCAAAGGAAAACCACCCGTGATCAAAACCCCGATCTTCCCGTCTTCAGCGGTGTTTTCTGTTGCAAGGGCAACGCCTTAAGCCATGCAGCCACAGAAGCGGTTGTTTGAGGTATTTAACGTGCACTTTCTAAACAGACTGATTATATCAGTTAATAGAATGTATATGAGCGAGAGCGAAAGGACCTACCAATTTTGCCGGGAAAGGTATTTTCTCACACCTTGCAGGTTTATTTTACATGCCGCCCGACACCTTAGCTCAGTGGGTAACGTGTATGCCTACTGAGCTAAGGGTCCCAGTTTTGAATCCTGACATGGCCAAAAAAATTATAGTGGGTGAAATGTGCTATTTCCCTTCCATAGCAATGAATTAACGGCCAGAGGCTGGATACTGCTCCTGATTTAGATGTAAGTTAGTTAGTAAGTTAGTAGTGTGCTAATAAAATCAGTCGGTTCAAAAATTGCACGTTAAATACCCCAAAAAACACACGAGATTTTACATGCCAATATCGACACGAGACCAATGGTTTTACACCCCCATTCGAAGGAAGTTGTGCTAAATATGTATATTGCTAAAGAAAAATTCGCCAACACCATTTGGGTTTGAACCCAAGAACATCGGGTACCAAGGCGAGCCCTTTACTCCAAGAGCATCGAGGTCGACTAATGTAAAGAAATAAAAAAAATCATATATAGCTACCTCACTCGACAGATTATTATTTAACACCGTCTTACTACCCGTTCGTAGTATACGCTTAAGTACTAATTACGCTAATGAGTTAGGGATTGGGAAGATTGAATTAAGAGGAAGTAAACCAGCATTTGCGTAGAGGGAAAGTGAAAAACCATTTCAATCCCTCCCGACCGAGATTCGAAATTCAATCTCCCCATTCTCGGCAGTCTAGCTCAACACGAAACGAGCGCGTTAGCTAATTACGCCACCGAGGCGGGTGTAACTCGTTAGATTTACCCAAATAACGGCATTTCCAAATGTTATAATATGAAATGAAGCGGGAATAACAGGACCTCATTCCATGTACAGTAGCACCATGGCTTCTTTGGTGCTGACTGAAAGCTCACAACTAAAAGCTTTGACCAAATTATGTATCCTTACGCCGAACCATATGATCTGCAAAAACATGTGTTTAGCCGCTGTGACTTCTGGCAGTCAAAATTTAGGTATATATCTAAATGTCAGCTGTGAGCTGTCAGTCAGCACCAAAGAAGCCAAGGGGCTACTGTAGGTTCACCAAAAGGAAGGATGCACTAAAGGAGTCCAAACCGCGCCATGCTGCGTGTGTCGTGTGGGGGTAACAAGCACGCGGCGGATCCACGAGAGCAGATGGCTGGCTAGCGGAACTGCCCGTGTCTATGTCACACACACCCCTTGGCAAGGGAGAGTTTACCAACCAAATGAGGTGCAGAGCAGACAGTCGCCTGACCACCCTAAGTTCTCCACTCAAGTACTTGTTTTTATCTTATGTATCTGTAGGTCTAACAACCATTTTGAGCCTCGAGCAAAGGTCCTGCGATCATACATTGTTTCGCCACTATACTTTTATATTTTTCTTTTGACCATGGATACCTCTTTTATTTATTCCTTAGATTCAATATTCGCTCAGATATGTCTGTACCCCACCTTTCTAGAAGAAAAAATATAGAATAACAAATATGTATTTATTTATATTTAATCATCTATTATTATTATTAGCACCGCGTCTTACTACCCGTTCGGGTTATACGCACTTACGCTAATGTGTAATGGTAGGGTGTTTGTGAGATGAAATGAAGGACCTATAGTTTAACGTGGAATCCGAACCACGGTGGAGGCCTGGCATTCCCCACATTCACGTCACAGTACAGAATGCACGTACGCACGCCGCGGTTCAATATCTGAGCGTTATTTTATTTTGTTCACACGTAAAGTCATGCGATGTGATCACTTCCGACATTACTCGCATGGTCCAACGCGTCACTCGTGTGGTGAACTTGATTGCCGGTGGCGAGGAGATCGGGGTTGGAATCCCGGCCGAGTGTAATAGGGTGTTCTTGGTTTGTAAGAAACCACGTCCGGGGATGCGTGACACGAAAGAGATGGTTTCCAACACACGACCATGCCATGTGTGGTTTTACTCAGTTGTTTCCTTTTAAAAAGGGCAAGATAGACGCATAACAGAATTATAGCAGGAAGTAACTTTATGAAAACAAGAACACATTTTATTTGCTGTTAACATTGATATTACTTTACTACATTGTAAATGTGGGGAATGCCAGGCCTCCACCGTGGTTCGGATCCCACGTTAAACTGTAAGTCCTCCATTTCATCTCACAATCACCCTGCCATTACACATTAGCGTAAGTGCGTATAACCCGAACGGGTATTAAGACGCGGCGCTAATAATAATAATAATAATAATAATAATAATAATACTGCACTGTAAGCGTTATTTTCTAGGTATTGTTAGTATCTATCAAAAGAGACCACAGAACACACGACTTGAGTTATGAATATATTAAATACATTTTAGTTAACGTTTGTAACTGTCAGACACGGTCCTTCCCTACCAGTACTCTACCATGCGTCTATTACACTGAGGTTTCACGGGAGAATAAACTGAAGCGGAAAGTTTTGTTATTGTTGTCCCAATGATTCACGAAGAGTACTAAACGGGCTTCTTTCAAACTCAAGTCAGCGTCTTCCATAGTGCTATTGAGCAGTTTGAGTTCAAAATAATTAAAAATTGATATCAATATATTGCTTTATAACCTTATGGAAGAAGAATATAATGAAGAAACGTTATTTTGTTTCTTTGAAATAAGGTGAAAGCCATTTAATTATATATAAATAAATAAAGTCAACTGCTACATTGATTTATATATATATATATATATTCTTTGTCTCAATTATATAGTGTAATTATTATCGCTGGGACAACAAGTTTTACCGCTCAAGTTTACTTGCAGTGAACGTGAGCTAGACACGGTTTCGGGGTAGGTGGGTGTGGTCACGTAACCCTCTCGCGCACAACTTCTAGATTTACTAGCACACGATTAACTTGTACGGTACCACGCAGCCACACAGCACGCACCACGTAGCCCCGGACGTGGGTGTCTTCTAACCGGGCCTTAAATGGTTTCCAACTTCCACTTCACGCAAATGTGGGTTAATTTCCTCTAAAAGTGTACCTTACTCATCGCTATTCGATTATAGGATCGTAATTAGCGTGTGTGTATGAAATGAACAGGTACTGTTGGTATTATTTTTAACTTAAATAGTTTTAGTGTAGTTTAGCCTAATTAAGACACATTTTAGAGAATTTGAAATATTTCGAAAATAGCTTTTAAGATCGAGTTTAAAATGGGTATATGGAAATAGTTTTCCCTGATAAATAAGGATATATTTTTAATTTTACAAATATATATTATAATGGTAGTTTATAATTTTTTACCCCCCTCTCCCCCCTTATTCTCTATACACTATTTGAGAAAGTATGTAAGATGGTCAAGTCCTTTACCCGTACTTTACTAGTATCGCGTTCAACCTTTTGAAAAGTTATGCATTATGCGCGACTGTGAACCTCACCAGGTAGAGTCGACAGCGTGACCTACATTCGCCTTCACTTCAAGACGTGACCCAACATTTGAATAGTAAGTACAGTGCTCATACCACTTCTTTGGTGCTGACTGACAGCTCACAGCTGACATCTGACAGCTCTGAAAAGTCACCAGACCAAATTATGTATCCCTACGCCGGACCATATGATCTGCAAAACCATGTGTTTAGCAGCTGTCACTTCTGAGAGTCAAATTTTAAGTTTATACAAGAAACCTATATGACTGTTTTATTTATTTTCTATATATTGTTGACCTTGATATGTTGATGGCCTAGTATTATTAATTTTTTCAAGAATATAATATTTTTTTAAAAAAATAGCATTTAATCCCATATCAGTTTTTATTGTAATAAATAAAGTTTTAATAAAAAAATTCCAATTATCTTATAGAAAATTATAAAAAAAATCCATTTTTTTGGTTAATATTAGTATTATTAACAACATTAATAAATGTGAAAAATCTGAATATCAATTACTACAAATAGGAAAAAAAGTCAAACATTTTTAAGAGTATTACAACATATTGGTGACCTGGTGGTCTAGGGGTAAGGTGTCAGACTTCTGTACTGAGGGTCCGGGGTTCATTCCTCAGTCCCGGCACAAATTTATTTGATTTCCAAACCCTTTCTTGACCTCTGACAAGATGTGTATTAATCACAACTTGTGAATGTGAGGAATGCCAGGCCTCCACCGTGGTTCGGATACCATGTTAAACTGTAGGTCCTCCATTTCATTTCACAATTGTCCTACTGTTACACATTAGTGTAAGTGCGTGTAACCCAAATGGGTATAAAAACAATAATAATAATAATAATAATAATAATAATAATAATAATAATAATAATCAGAAAACATTCTAAAGTAGTTTAAAGTAAGGAGTGGTAATAAAGTTAAAACTTAGATAGAAAACTCATAGTTATATGGATTATTTGACTTTTAATATTTAAAAAAAAATTATTTTATTTTGCTTTGCTTTTAATGAGCTACAAAATATTTTAAAAAAATCTACAATAAAGTGATTAACATCAACTGAATTAAAACATGGCTTGACAAGTCTAAAATTCACATATAATATTAAAATTTTATTTACAAAACTTGGATAAAACCAATTAAGGACAAAAAGAAAGTTTTGGTGTTGTGACTAGACATCCTTGATATAGAGATACTTAAAGACTTTAGTGTATAAATCTATTTTACAAATTAGCTTAGATAATAAGATTGATTTTAAAAATGTGGAAATTACAGTTGTGAAAGTGTTTAAACACTTTTTGGAGTGAAAATGCCTTTAATGTGTGTGCGTTGTGTAAGCTTGTATGAGGTTTTCACTAACCTGTACAGAATGATATGGAGCATTGTTAAGAACAATAATGGAAGGTTCCTCGAGGCTAATCAGTAGCTGGTTTTTCATCCAGGTTTCGAAATTTTCCCCGTTCATTTCCCCGTGATAATCTCCTGTGGTCTTCTTTGATGCAAATAATAATTCAGCACCTTCCACAAAGCCCTTTCTTGAACCAGCATGCAAAACTATAAAGCTTTTGCCATCATTCGTCGACCGCCTCTTACAAGTAAATGTTGAATTGTCTTGCCAAAACGACAGATTAATAACTTAACCAAAGTTTTACACAACCTCAGGCTTGTGCTCTCCTTTACAATCTGTTATATTATATTGTTTTAATATGTAGGCCTATTTATAATGACCTTAAATAATTTAACAAACAAAAATCAATATCCTAGAAAATATGTTTAGGCCTATAAAATAAATAACAATGACAAATCAAAAGCTATCCTAACTAACAAAAATCTATTTTAGATTCACTCCTCTTAAAAAGTTGTAACAAAGTTTCTAATAAAAATACAATAACTTATAACTTGAAGTCTTAGTCTGGTATTTATTTAATAAACACTAGATAAAGACTCGAAAGTAATTTTTATTACACTTCACAGATTTTTTTGGAATATAAAAATTTTAAAACTCGAGGTTTGGCCTAGAGGGCAACACAACACCATCTTGGGGTTAAAAGATTTATTTTATAGTCTTGATAGACTTAAATTTTCGAATAAAGTATATAGATCACTGAGAAACACTCGCTATTTTATTTTATCACACGCTTTAATGTTATATTAGATAAATAATTATTCAAAGATCACCAAAAAATCCGTTTATTTTCCGAGGATAACACGCTCACGCAACGAAATAATATTCACAAAAGAACACACAGATTACTAACTAGCCAAATTAATGTTCAAAAAAGACACTGTACTATTCAAATTAGTAATAAAATTATTAACGGGTAGCATAGACACGCATAAATACCAATAAATAGTACTAAACTATATAAAGTATTTTGTTCAACTTGTTGATTGACCCACGTAGTTTTAACAACTTTATTGTATACGATAATTCAATGTTATACTGTATTTTAAAAGTGTAATATTTTGGTTATGAGAATAACCGTTTAGTTCGTAGCTTAATATTGAAGTTTTCTTTAGCTGTTTAATTAAAATTAATTATTAAAAGCAAGAGAACGTTAAAAGTGGCCTAGTATCTTGTAAACAAACATGGCCACTGGGTAAAAGCCAGTTGTTGACGTAGAAAAAAAAGAGGTCCTCTTGGAGGAATTCGGCCATTGTGTTAATACTCGTTGTTTACAAGATTTAAACTTTATATTATTTCACAAACACTTTGAATGTTATTTCCTCTTTATTACCACAAACCATTTATTTATGTTAAAGATATACGAGGGCAGCTATAAAAATATTAATATCTGAATATAATAACATTAAATGTAGAATTTTACGCTCTATTTAACCGGTAATTGCCACAAGAATGAAAAGAAAAACTAAAATGAAATCACTAGACTTTTTTTTCTTACATTTGATTATGAAAAGAGAAATTATACTGTAATCTTTGAGGAAGTATTGTTAAAAGTGATTGATAATATTTTTAGTAATTATAATAGTAGTAATTAGTAAATAATAATTGTTTCCAAATATGGTGACAAAAGTTATTTTTAGACAATGTTGGCGTAACTGATACCATTTGCTAGCTTCTGCTAGCTGTCATGTAAAACCACAAAAGTGGTAAGTCCACTGTACTTGGCTTCAACGTCAGCAGAGCAAGTGTTGAGTCAACTTATACTAGCCGCACCGGTGTTCGCAAGGTCTGACACGTCACTTGTGTTGGAATGGGTTGCAGTTGAAATGGAGATCGGAGTTTAAATCCCGGTCGGGTGTACCGAGTTTACTACTAACCCTCAACGAAAATGAGGGGTCATTTCATCTAAAATTCTACCTTCCTCTGCACTATTTCACTAGCGTAATTAATGAATGAATATAGCCCAAACGCATACTTAAGACTCAGCGAAAACATTTATAACATTTCCCTCCTATTTTATGGAACAAATACTAATATTGTGAACCTGTACAAACACCCAGTGTGTGCCCATGCATAGGAACGAGTGTCGGCATGTAGCCCCAAACTGATACGTTCAGTTCCTGCAAGACGACCATTCCGATGCCAGAGGCGCTCAAACTTCAAACATAAGACTTGACAATTCATGGACTGTTCTCAAAGTCAAGAAAGCAGACGAGACCCCCAGTTTACCATCTCAGGTTCTTGCATATCTGCCATAAGCATAGCGGCATTTGATGACAAACTTTTTAAATGACGATAAAAAGTTGTCATTAAGTTCCAGGGCATCCTCATCAGGGCCAAGCCTGAACTGCGCCAGTAGTTAAGGGATTAAAAAATGTTCACTTAGCCCGGACCAGAATTGCGCAAAGTCTAATCCAGGTAGACGAGGGGGGGGGGGGGACGAAATAAA
>CABFOW010000066.1:419408-436414 GCA_902141385.1 Timema californicum | reverse complement strand
ACATTAAAAAAAAGTCTCGCCACTAACAGAGGCTCAGAATGTCCTAAATGATAATAAAATACTCCAAGTTTGAACATAATAGCGAAAGTTGTAATTTCCGCGATACTGTATGTAAATCGCTGGAAATTAATATTAGTAGAAAATAAAACGAAAACTATATTTAAAATAAAGTAGGTTTGGTATAGAATAGATTAAAAAAGCAATGTAGGTTCTTTCAAATTACCTAAAAAAAAGAGAGTACCAGTATATGTCCTGGCACAAGTCTTCCTATTGCGTGTAGGCTCAAGCTCGCCCCGGTATTGTAAGATGAGAATGGATGTTACAAGAACAGTGGTCGCTCCCCGAGCGGGCGGTAACTGGGACGCGACCAAAATAGTGAACAAAAACAGGTTCCCGTTACATCTCCACAACGCGTGAAGACTAGCGACCGACCGTTCGCTTCACAAGCATAGCAAGAATAACACCGGCTCAGTTGAAACAACTTCTCCTTCTGAAATGTATTAAGTACAGCAATTAATAATAAATAAAAAGTTGCCGTAATATTCTCAAATACATTATAATTATTATTACTAGCCCCACGTCTTACTACCCGTTCGGGTTATACGCACTTACGCTAATGTGTAGTGAGTGGTAAGGTGATTGTGTGATGAAATGGAGGACCTACAGTTTAACGTGGGATCCGAACCATGGTGGAGGACTGGCATTCCACACATTCACAAGTTGTGATTAATACACGTCTTGTCAAAGGTTAAGGAAGGGTTTGGCATCAGATAAATCTGTGCCGAGACCGAGGATTGAGCCCTGGACCCCCAGCACAGAAGTCTGACACCTTACCCCTAGACCACCAAGTCACCTTCTCCAATACAGATTAATTCATGGGAGGCTTCTTTGGCATTGCATGAATAAATTTGCCAATACAAATTACAAGCATCGGTCCTAAAAAATTAAAAAAGTATGAAATTAAATTAATATAATATAACAATATATGGTAAATATAGGTTGTACATTTTTTACCGACTTCGACTCTACTCTATACAACTCTGGTCAAAACGGCTATTTCCACCCGTGGAGCCAACCTCGGACAATATATTCTGATGGATTTAATATACAAGCAATCATAGTTGTTGATTAAGGTTATAGACTCACATAAATATTATATTCTTAAATACACCTGACAACGGGAATCGAACCTGGGACCTTTATTTGACTTCGCACACCAATAACCTTATCACTGAGCTATCCAAATGTCGTACCGTATCCAGGGTCATTCAGGGTTGCTACAAAACTTTTATTCTAGAATTCCCTGACTTTTCCAGGTTTTCCAGACAACATTAAAAATATTCCCAACATTTTTTATCTCTTGGCGAGTGGATAATTTTCACTTTATTACGATTACCCCATATTTTCGAAAAACAATTTAATGACTACAAAACAAATAATATGTTGGTACTTCATTTTCCCAGTATTGTTTTAGCTATTATTTGTGTCCCTGTGCTAGTTATAAAACAAACCCTCTACAACCATCTTATGGTAGCAAAATCCTATATTTATACAATGCATTTAGTTAATATCGAGAAATAAAATATCCAATTTTCGTTTAAATGTTAAGGTGCAGATTTAGTTATGTATTTAAGTTCCTTTTTCCTTATTTTAGGTTAAATTCCCTGAAATATCCCTGTTTTTCCTGATGTCAAAAAGATCCTAGATTTTTTTCAGGTTTTCCCATTTTGTAGCCACCACAAATTATTTTAAAAAAATGAAAAAACATAAAATTGCCCCCAATTTTTCTTTTGCCGAGTGGAGAGCCAAAAGGAATTTTCTCATTTTTCCAGACACTTTAGAGAGTAGTATATAGGAATAGTAATAGCTTTGATAAAAAAAATCAAAAATAGTTTCTAAGTAAGCTATCCTTAAATAAGTTTTACTCATAAAAACTAACACACCATCTTGTTAATCACAATAATCATTCTTCATATATAAATTTTAAACCAAATTGTACAAATATATTTAACAAAATTCAAATTTTCAAAAATAAATTATTTGTAAAAATCGAAACATGAAAAATTATTCGTAGATTACCATTTTGGATTCAATCTTCAAATTCAATTTCCAAAACATTTGTGGTAACTAAACTACAGTTTAATTAATTTATTTTGAATACATAACATTTTTTAAAATATTCAAATAAAATAAAACCGGTCATCAGTAAACTACCCATAACCAAATTCTCCTCCACCCCCCAAAAGTATACAGTTTAATTTGTCAAATTCATATGAAAGAGTTCCCAGATATTCATTTTAAGCAAAAATGTTAAAGAAATTTTAAAAATATTAATTTTTAAAAATTATTAGGGCCTACTCAGTAAACGACCCTTAATAAAAAATTTACCCAAAACAAAGTATACAGAGCTATTAATTTTGTCATGTCAAACAGTCCCAAAATACTCATTGGGAACAAATTGCTAGAGCCATTTGTAAGATATTTAAAGTTTTTGAAAAATCAGTAAACTGCCCTTCAAAGAAATGTTTCCCAAAAACCAATTATAGAGTGCTATATGTCATGCCAAACAAATCCTAGGTATGCATTTTAAGCAAAATAGTTAAGTCATTTCAGGAAAATCGCTCATCAGTAAACTACCCTTAATAAAGGGTTAGGGTACCAGGAAGTTGAGTTTCGAACTGAGGAAGAAACTGACGAAATGCTACATATGAAGCAGAAGCCTGGACTGTTAAGGAGATGGAAAATAAATTCTTGAAAAGCTTTGAAATGTGGTGTTGGAGAAGACTTGAGAAGTTCAGATGGACGGGCAGACAGGTGACAAATGAAGACGTCCTAAGAAGAGTGGGGAGAAGAGAACTATATTAGATGTGATTCTTCGGTACAAAGCAAACTGAATCGGAAACATCATTTGGTGGAACTGTCTTCTGCATGATGTCATTAAAGGAAAGTTTCACGGAAATAAGAAAATTCTGCAGAGGAAGGGCGCATTGGCGGTCTAAGTTCGTTGACAAAAGGAATGGACCTGTAGTAAAACAGAACATCTAATAATAGTGATAATCAACTATTAAACTTCATATTTCATTTTCAAGTCTTATCTCATATTAATTAACGCTCTTTAATTATATTTATTTTAAATGTTGTTATTTAATTTGTTCAAAAGAGCGTGCATTGCCAAATGATTGTTGTTATATTTATTTATTCCCAAAGCGCGTAGCTATACCTTTGGGTTAAAAGTGCAGATAAATATTCAAACCTATTCAACCAAACAGTGAAATATATTACAGATGACCTGGAGGTAAAGGGGTAAGGTGTTAGATTTCTGTGCTGGGGGTCCGAGGTTCAATCCTCGATCCCGGCACATATTTATCTGATTGCCAAGTCCTTCCTTCACCTCTGAAAAGACATATATTAATCAAAACTTGTGAATGTGTGGCCAGGCCTCCACCTTGGTTCGGATACTACGTTAAACTGTAGGTCCTCCATTTCATCTCACAATCACCCTACCATTACACAATAGCACAAGTGCGTATAACCCGAACGGGTATTATTATAATATTATTATTAGCGCCGCGTCTTACTACCCGTTCGGGCTATACGCACTTACGCTAATGTGTAATGGTAGGGTGATTGTGAGATGAAATGGAGGACCTACAGTTTAACGTGGAATCCGAACCACGGCGGAGGGCTGGCATTCCTCACATTCAAAAGAGAACGGGTAGTAAGACGTGGTAATAATAATATATTACAGGGTATAATACGAACGGGTAGTAAAGCTGGGTGTTTTTTTTATCTCCACACATACGCACACGCACACACCTTTTAGGGCCAGTTTCATAATCATACATAGTACGCCTCAAGTGGGGCGCTATACTAAATATAAAATGACACCTAAAGTCTGTTCAGCGTAGGAATTGTTTTCTGAAAGGCCTTTTTCCCTACCAGAAATCTATTATATAGTAGGATATTGGTAGGAAAAAAGACCTTTCAGAGAGTAGTTCCTACCGTGAATGGAGTATATCTAGAATGGTAGAAGCAACAAGTCCTGTATTTAGTATAGCGCCCCACTTGAGGTGTACTCAGCCCGACTATGAAACTGGCCCTTCTTAGTGTTTGAAAGAAATAAACGTACCTAGTAACAGACTTTGGGTTGAAAAATTGATCATACATTAGTTAACGTTCGGAATCCAAGCAACTTCATTCACGTCGCAAAGTGCATAACATCCTAGTGTTCGAGCCGTGACAGTTATGCCGCGGAGTGCACCGGGGTTTCAAATACATACTGTCTTTCTCCCTTTATAAAACACTAGCAATCCCGCCTGTGACCCACTGTAAATTTGTTAAAAATAGCCTAATTAAAAAAACTAATCAAAGATTTAAAAATCCGGCTTCGAGATCCACCGTTCACCTATGTTATACATTTCAGCCCAGTGTGCGCCGTAGATTTGGCTGGGCATCGCACACAAACATACACTTCCTTTTATTATCAAAGATATTCATTATACATATCATTACTTTCAACATTTTGTATGACAATTTGCCAAAATAAAAGTTTGTATATTATTAAATTGAACGATGTGTGTAGAATAGATATTTTAAAAATTCCCTTATAAATCTTGGTGGGTAACCAAATGCGTGTCTGAATTTAAGTGTTAGCCAATGGAGTTGGGAAACCACCGGGACATAGGAGAATGAACAAAGGACAATAACTTTGAATATTTTGTTTGTGAAACCGCCATTAAATTAAATAAAGCTTTACCCAAAATAGCGGGCACGCGAAAGAAGGTCAGTGTTTTTGCAGCAAATTTTTTTGTCAAAATAAATAAAATGTTGATTCAGTACAAACATTATGTTTAATTTTTTTCACATGGTGGTATCAACAGTTCTGTCATGAGCATGGAATCTTTTAAACACCCTTGACCGATATCCAACAGCAGCTGTTAATATAGCCAAATGAAGAAAATTAAACTCTATGTTTCTAATGAAGCTATATTTTTTTATTTTGACAAAAAATAAGTTTTGCTAAAACTGCAAATAACACTGACCTTTTCTTTAGTGCACAATTTTAACAAGTATATAATTATAATCTATAACTAGTGATTAAATGAATTCATCATTACAATTCACGAGCTATAAGGGGTCAAACCTGCTATTTTATGTTTTTCGCGTACCATTGTTAAGGTAAAGTAATTAATGTGTGGGGTTGAAATCGAAATATTTAGATATTTTGGAAAATACAAACATATTTTTTATGGTCGAACTTGATAGCATTTTACTATAATACTAAAACTATTTTATAGGCATTAATATAATAATCAACCAAAACTGAAATATGAAGATCCTATTACTTGACGTATGAAGACGTGAAAATAGACTTAGTACATCTTCTGTCTCCCACGGCTCTTCATATGAAAATGGGAGTGTTGTTATATTCTTGGGAGAATGAATGCTCACTCCACTAAACTTGTTTCGTCAGTGTTTGCAAATGGGGGGTCTAGATGGTATCAGAACAGAGTGTGATTGGACGCAAATGGGGGAAGTATCGACTTGTGACATGCAGCGTGGCTACAAGATGGAACGCTAGGGGTCATTGCCCTTCCGCCGCCACGTGGGGGGGTTAGACTGCCAGCTTTACATTTTGTTGTCGCACGCGCACACAAGGCCCTCTGCACGACCACCAACCCAGGAGCACAGCAACAAACTCCCCTACACATATCCATTCCAGTTCAGTCACCTTATATTAATTACGATATGTCTAATAAGATAGGATGGGCGCTTTAGATCAGATTCCTGTGGTTGGGATTTTGCTCGTTTAAAGATTTTTTTAGCACCGAGTCTTACTACCCGTTCGGGTGTACTGATTAAGAACGTTATTCTTAAAGGAAGTGTACCCGCATTTGCGTGCATGAAGCGTGGAAAACCATTTAGTAAAAAAAAACTCAGTACACCCGACCGAGATTCGAACCTCAATCTTCCCGTCATCGGCAAGGGTAGCGTTTTAGACTACGCGGACACCTAATTAGGCCTTCACATTATTACATTACTTAAGTGTGTGTGTGTGTGTGTGTGTGAGAGAGAGAGTGAGTCACCTTTTAAATGCGAAGCAAGTCCAAGTCAAGGTTTGGTTGCTGTCACATAGCACTACTTTTGATTTTTAGTTTATACATTAAATGCATCCATCTAAAGAGAAAGGTTAAGAGAGAGGAAAACATAACAAGCACGCTTTAGATATAATTTAATCTTTATTTGGGGGTTGAAAATATTCTAAAAATGATTATGGGCCTACGTTGAAATAGTTAATATTTAGTGATGTATTTCAAATCTGCGACTAATGTTGCTATCATAAAAACAAACGCCCGTATAAAAGGGCCCTTATGTATCGAAGTTGTCTTCATTTGAAATGTTACGAAGATGCTAAGGATATTTTGTGAGTATCGAAGACGACGCGAAGTAGATATGCCCTTTGAAATTTCAACACCAGCTTGTTGGGTGCGCAAAAAATAAATAAACAAGAGAAGAGAGATCCACGCGCGCGAGCGGGGTGTGACAGTGATTGTTGATAGCGGGTCATCAGATAGACAGCAGTGCGTATAACGCGAACGGGTAGTAAGACGCGGTGCTAATAATAATAATAATAATGATAGACAGCAGTGCGTGGGGCGCACTTTTCCTACATATTAGTGTGATGATTCATACGACAGCACAGTTTTACCTTTTTTCCTGGGAAGGAGCATTTTCCCCTAACCCCTGTCAAGGGTGTCCTGGAATTTAATGACAATTTTTATCTTGGTTTAAAATATTTGTCATCTAACGCCTATACTCATTACAGATATTCAACAAATGTTGATATCACCGTGTGAAGAAAATTAACCTCTATGTTTCTGCTGGAGAGATATTTTATTTATTTTGGCAAAAAAATAATTTTGCTATAAAAACTGCAAAAACACTGACATTGACTCGCGTTCCCTAAACTCTCATCCTAAGTGATGACAGCTAATTTTGATTCTACACACAAAACTCTGATAACGCTGACGTCCACGTAAACGTACCGATCAAGTTAATGCAAGATCTACCTTTCGGTTATCAAATATAGGCTCAACGTCCGCATTCCCATCAAAACAAACCACCTGTTATTTGGTATCATTTTGAAAGTCCGCGGAATAATTGTTATTAAAATTGTGACTTAGATTAAAAAAAATTCTTTATAAGGGTTGCGAGGCACTGAAGACCAAAGGGATACTTTGTGCAAAGAATTATCTGGAATTTTATAATTAGTAAATATCTGTTTTACGTTATTTTAATAATTACGGTTATAGCCGCAACTATACCCTGATTTTGATTGGAAGAACAGTAGAGAAAATTCAAACCTATTTTTTTGCGGCCAACACTGATAAAATATTACATTTTATTAGTGTTATTTTATAGGTATTGAAAATATCTATAAAAAGTGACAGCTGCAGATAACATGGCTTGATGTATGAATATATTAACAATGTTTCAGTAACTTTAGTAACTAACTTCTACTGTTCTTCCTACAAAAAGCATACTATAGCTATCATATTTTTAAATTGAAAAATAACACCTGGACACGGGAATCGAGCCCGGACCTTTGGATTAGTATGCCAATACTCTACCCACCGAGCTATCCAGGAATACTCCCGTGCCTAAGGTCATTCTTCACTAATATTTTAAGGCAAAGTCTGTGATGGACGTACGGTAATCGTCAGATACATATGCGATCAATTAATCTCACGAGCTATCAGATAACGCAGCCACCATCAACTCGGTAGGGCTTTATACTACTAAATGTACAATGATAACTGTACGAATGCGCGCATATCATGATGGAAGCAAAGTTATTATATTTGATTATTATGGTTATAGCCGGGAATGAATAGTTTAGTACACTAACTTTTCAGTAGTTTGTGAATTAGTCCCATATGTATCAAGGTATGGTTAATAGCATCAATGTTAAACATACGCAAATCAATCAATGGCTTTGTAACAATAAGCGTGTTCCGAAAAGGTTAAATGGATAGTAATGAAAGGTGTTCGTCCGAAACTTGACAAGCCCACCAGTTTCTGAGGGTAAAATCCAACATCAAGTTTGCTCCAGGGCTAGACGTAGCCAACGATTAGGTCGAGGGGACTTTAACGTGACGATGTGGGCCTTTTTATCACAACTATTACAGGGTTCTTACAGACATATGAAACATAAATTAAAGGACTTTTCAAAGATTAAAACTGTCATTTATCGTACTGACATGTAAACTAGTTAAACAAGTTAACTAAACCAAACTAGCTAGACAAGTTAATAGAAAAAAAGTACCATATTTTAGATGGATGAAAAACAATAACTTTTCTCTAAATTTAATAAACAGATAGGACTATCAAAATAGTAATCATTCTTGATTCAGTATATATTTTAGAATTGCTTGAACAGAAATTTAAGCGCTAAGGTGGATGGGAGACGAATTAATAGCTATCAGCGGGCATTTTAGTGCAAAACTGTAATTATAAGTGCTTAAATTGTTAATAGGTAGACAAAAATATTTAAAGAATTATTACAAATGACTGTTTTAGAGCAACTTGTAAAAAAAATGGCGACTTCACATGAATTAAAAATTTTAAATATAGGAAATTAAAGAAAACAACACTGTATTTCATCGACAATATCGCTAATGTGTTTGTAAGAGAAGTTAACAGTTTCCCCTTGCCCCTATAAAGATCCCAACTCATGGGCGGGACTATCTCTAAACTAGATATTTCATGTCCCAGTGCATCTTAAATCGCAGTCTTTACAGCCATTTCGAAAATAAATATTGACACATGGAAATTCTAGGACTTTTCCAGGCCTTGAACAAAAATACATTAAATTCCAGGTCTTTCAAGGACCGTATGCCCTGCTATTAGATGAGGCTAATGCGAGAACCAACCAAGAGAAACATATGATGTAAGCTTTGACAGCGAGAGGCTACAAATAGAGCTAGGGAGTGAGAACTTCCAGGGTGAGTGTGTGAAATATCTGTGCACAGCCTACCGAATGGATGGCTCTAGTCTCTGAGGGAACTGCAGGTCTCACGGAGGAGAGACTCTCTACCTTGGTTATACTGAGCTACAACCTCTGAGGGAACTGCAGGTCTCACGGAGGAAAGACTCTCTATCTTGGTTATACTGAGCTACAACCTCTGAAGGAACTGCAGGTCTCACGGAGGAGAGACTCTCTACCTTGGTTATACTGAGCTACAACCTCTGAGGACACTGCAGGCTCACGCAGGAGAGATTCTCTCTCCCTTGGTTATACTAGGCTACAACCTCTGAGGAAACTGCAGGTCTCACGGAGGAGAAATTCTCTCTCCCTTGGTTATACTAGGCTACAACCTCTGAGGGAACTGCAGGTCTCACGGAGGAGAAATTCTCTCTCCCTTGGTTATACTAGGCTACAACCTCTGAGGGAACTGCAGGTCTCATGGAGGAGAGACTCTCTTTCCCTTGGTTATAGTGAGTTACAACCTCTGAGGGAACTGTAGGTCTTACGGAGGAGAGATTATCTCTACCTTGGTTATACTGAGCTACAACATCTGAAGGAACTGCAGGTCTTTTGAAGAATGGATTCACTCCCGCTTGCCTATACTAGGCTACAAACTTTGAGGCTAATGCAGGTTTTATGGAGGAGAGATGGTCTTTCCTTTAATTGCCAAACCTTTCCGCCTACTGTTGTTAAAACTAAAGGCAAGATGCTAGTACCGTGTCGACAAACCTGCGTCGCAAAAATCGTCACATTTAAAGGTAATAAAATAATAGAATGGCAAAAATGTTAGCCTGCACCAATAATTTAGTGCCCTCACAGCCTTTAGCCGAGTCTATACCATATGGGCAGCGACGCCGCTCAAGTTCTGTTTGTACGGTTTGATACGGAGAACGACGTTTCCTGTCTATGATGGACGAGAGCGGCAGGACGGCACCACTCGCCGCAGGTTCGAGACATCACGTCTCTGGGCGCCGCTCTGGTTCCAGTTCAGTTCTAGATGTCATTAGTGAACGTTGTGTTTTCAAAAAGGAAATCTTGCGAGGAAAGTAAATAGAAGGCTGGTGAAATGCAAGTGTCACCTGGTCAAGTGAAAATGTAATAAAAAATATAGGGTGACCTGGCGGCCTAAGGGTAAGGTGTCAGACTTCTATGCTGGCGGCCGGGGTTCAATCCTCAGTCCCGGCACAGATTTATCTGATTACCAAACCCTTCTTTCACCTCTGACAAGACATCTTGTGAATGTGAGGAATGCCAGGCCTCCACTGTGGTTCGGATTCCACGTTAAACTGTAGGTCCTCCATTTCATCTCACAATCACCCTACCATTACACATTAGCGTAAGTGCGTATAACCCGAACGGGTAGTAAGACGCGGTGCTAACACTAATAATAATAATAATAATAACAACAAATGAACGTTCAAATGGTTGAGATTGAAGTGTTGATTTCGGAGGCGCAGTCGAGGCCATGCTCGGGGAATGATTGCCACAGTGATGTTAAGAACGCCGTCATAACTAGGAATCTGTGGAATGAGGTTGTATCATCAATCAACTTGACTCCATGTTGGCGACTGGACGAGAGCACCGCTTTTATTATATTATTATTATTTAGCACTGCGTCTTACTACCCGTTCGGGCTATACGCTTTAAGTACTAATTACGCTAATGGGTTAGGAATTGGGAAGGGTGAATGAGAGGAAGTGAACCCGCATTTGCGTAGAGGGAGAGTGGAATACCATTTAGGAAAAACCACCCCCAGTTACCCCGACCGAGATTTCGAACCTCGATCTCCCCGTCCTCGGCAGTCGAGCTCAACACGACTAGCGCGTTAGCCAACTACGCCACCGAGGCGGGTCGCTTTTATTATAACCGGCACCGGTTACCGCTGGTATCGTGCCCGAGACCTAACACTTATATTTATTATGTTAATGTTCATGTTTATTTGGTAAGGAAAAATAATATTGATAGTAGGGTTATGTTATCTTCTTTTTTTATTCCCTTCCCCTTATTTTATATTACACCTTTCTTCTCTGATGACATGTTTCGATGATTTGTTCCAAAACTAGTAAGTCTAGGACATCACATCTGCAACCTATGTCAAGGGCGCTGATAGGCGAGAGACGACAGTAAGGGGGGCAATAGTTCACGACTTGGTACCACCCAACTACCAAAAATATTACCCTTTTATAATCAATCATTACTATCCCACACCATTTGTCACGTGGTATAGGCCGGGAGTCAAGTTCACAATACGCTAGATTTTAGGTGGCAAGACCAAAGTTCGATTCCAGAGTGGGTTGGTTATTTGGGGCTCATTTTACACAAGCGATTAATCACTATCGTTTTCTTACCCACTCTTGGTTCTAATGCGGTTGCATTTACTTTAAAATACCTTCCTTATGTTTCTTTATTACTAAATTATGATATTAATCATAACTTTTTGTGTTAAACATAATAGTAAAATATTAGCCATATATTAGAATTATACTAATCATTTCAGAAAAAATTATCAGAGAGAAAATATAAGAGAAGCTATTTAGAAACGGGAACACCCAAAAAGTTAAATACACATTTTACGGGCAAAAAAGACAAAACATTTTACTATATTATTGGAGGTATTTTAAAGGTATTGGTAATATCTATAAAGTGCGAGGAGGCTCCATTATTTTGGGTACCCCTGATCCCAAGGGAAGGCTTCTTTTGCCACTCAGATATGGAGACCACTTGACAAATGTGAACTATATAAAATGCAATGCGTCCTTCATTTAACACAACGAAATCTCAATTTTATATATATAAAAAAGAAACAATAACTATAAAGAGCTCGAAATATTTTATTTCTGGCTTACTCATTTATAGAATTATTTTTTCTATCGTAGTTTGTTTGTAATAGGATCAGATCCACTTTACTGATTCGTGAATCATAACTTTCGTGCACTCTCAGATTTATCGGTAGGATATTTAACTTATAGAGCACGGAAAAAACAAAAGAAATGTCAAAATGTTTTGCATAAAATAAAGTCCTTGCAGCTCCCACAAGAACAATAGGGTGAATTTTCATTTTGGGGGTGGGGGGAAATTTCTCAACTATATAATTGGAACGAATACAATCGAAATAGTCTGTTTTTAAGTTTTCACTTCAGTCTAAGCTATCCTAATGACGTTATTCAATTATCTGACAAAGTTACTGAAAGAAGTTCGCTGTGGTCAAGGTACGCCGTACGCGCGCGGGGTACGCAACCCGCAGCTCACTTCTGTATTCTATGCGGCCTAACTGCCACGGCTCGAACACAAGAACTTGGAGCGTGTTGAGGGGTGGGGGAACCAGAACAACACAGTCTCATTCAAAACACGAGTGGATTCGCCAATGGAATGGTGGCAAGCAGGGCTACGAGTCGGCACGTCAAGCTTTCCGACTCCTCTATTCTTCTACTGTCCGACTTCGACTCCATCATAAACTGCTCAAGAATTTTAATAACCAATTTACCGCAGTAAAATGCTCTGATACAAATTGACTAACGGGAAGCTTATTTGGCAATGTGTGAATAAATTGAACAATCCAAATTACAGATATTGGACATCAGCGAGTGTACTGAGGCTGGTTACCCACTCTCCCTCCACGGAAGTGCGAGTACACTTCCTCTAAATACAACCTTAACACCACTAGCGTAATTAGTATACAAGCGTATAGCTCGAATGGGTAGTAAGACGCGGTGCTAAAAACAAACTCCCCGACCTTACAGCTCTGGTGGCGACAGCTAACATAAGCTACCAGATCAACGCTCATGTATCCATTCGCCAAACCATGTGTTGAGCGAGCTGCTATAACTTTTTGCAATCAAAACTTCCACAACAATTTTTTTGTTTAGCCCCCCCCTCCCTTTTTTTAAGTGTTTTTGCATTATTAATACACACACTAATGAAAATAACAGTTTGTATTTTTTTTTGTGATAGCTACGTCTATGCTTAATTTAAAAATGATTTAAAAACGAGATATCCAAAAAGGCTGCGTTCACATTCTAAATCAAGATGGCGAGCCAGACGAAACCAGGGCGGCTGATGACGTCGTACATACCGTGTTCGGTTGTGTTCATGCACATCTGTTTACAAAATAAGAAGTTTTATTTTGGAACAAGTTTTTATAGCTATGTTATATAATTTATTTTTCTTATTTTACAATTTATGGTGAGCAGTTATAAGAAGATACAAGTGTGAATATAATACTTTTTAATTAATGTATTATTTCATGGTGTCTACTCAACTTGACCAATTAAATCCCCGACCATTTCCCTGATCATTTCCTAAAATTCCAGACTAAAAAAGTAGGCTATGTCACATCCTTCTAACTCCCCCCCAACCCCTTGCGCCCTCATTTTTCTATTAATCTTTTTTATGAATAATAATAAGTTTTGAAATTTGAATAATTTTTTTAATTTGTATTAAAATTCTTTACCAGGAATTAAAAATATATTACACAGCTACAAATAATAAAATGACATTATAATTAACTGATTTAATGATTATTGTATTTCATATTTTGAGTAAAATATCATTTTCCCAGATTTTTATTGTGATTTACCAAATTCCCGACTTATTCCCATTTATTCCCAGCTAATTCCCGTTTTCCCTGATTTTCCCGGATGGTAGACACCCTGTATTTACATGTACTATAATATCTCTTGCTATTACAATCACGAAACAACGAACATAATAGATTTATTAAAAAAAAAGTTATTTCAATACAAATCATCTTGTAGCTGTCGGTTACCGCCTCTCGAACACTGGATGGACTCTACGTTGGTCCTAGACTTGATTTCAACAAAGCTGACAGGCGAGGCAAACAAAGTTAACAGAAATAGCTTGAGGCTGGCAAACAAAATTGTGGTACTCTTAAAATTATACTAAAGAATCTTTGTTGAGCAGCAAATACCTAGATTATTAAAAGGAGCATTAAACAGTAAATATAGCCAATAAAAATGTCAGTAATATAGTCGAGCAAATAATAGCTTAGTTCTTAGAGCATCAAGTCTTTAAAATGATAATATTAAAACAAACAAGTTTTTTGTTGTCATCGAGTTTTACTACCCGTTCAAGCTATGCCCATATATTGTGAATTATTAGTCTAACGGGGTAGGGATGAGGAAGGAAGCAGTTTAGAGGTAATATATGCACATTTGCGTGGAAGGGAAATGGGAAAACCATAAGAAAAAACCCACCCTCAGTAGATTCAAGCGGGATTCGAACACCGATTTCCCTGTCTTCAGCAGACCAGACTTACACGAGAGAAACACCTTAAACAGTTCGACCACTGAAGTGGGTATCAAACATGTTAATACTCATTGTTTATATTCATTATTTTTTTCATATCGTCTAACTACCCGTCCCGGTTATCAGAATTCAGCTACACTAACAGAGTAGAAATGGGTGAGGCCGAACTTAGAAGAAATGCACCGACAATAACTATATAATAATAACAAAAATAATATAACAAAATGTCCCAAGTTTGGGTGAACAAATGTTTGTATTTTCCAAAAGGTTATTTCTATGAAGATTGTGCACTGTAGCTTTGATATTCTACTCTTCATCCCAAGTAAATGTCTGATTAAATTTAGCACGAACATGACTCGCTAGAGTTGATACGAGAATTCACTAAATTCGTGAAAGTATCGGGTTTGGCCTACCTGCCCGGGGATTCCAAGGAGATCAGCCTTGTCGGTCACGTGAGAGACTTCGTCACGACACACACACAATGGCCGCCACTGGAATACCCACGACACTAAGTGCGGCTTTTAACAGTCCTAGCCTAAATGTTCGGTTATCAGCTACAGACCAATTTTAATATAAAAACACAAACGAGATTTAGTATGTAAACACAATTGAATGTTCCAAACAAGACTGGAATGAGTAGCGATGTTCCATGAGAAAGGTGAATACGCTTCCGCGGACTGGTTTGATTGGTACAGACGAGAGTAAAAAACAATTAACAAAACGGGGAGGTCAGGTCCATCGCATCGTAACAAGGGTTGTTTCCAATAATGTAATATATTTTCTATAAACATAATACATTCAAATTAAATTTCAAGTAAGCTATCCGAGAAGTTTTTGACGCTAAAACAGAGTCTTTTATAACGCTAATAGATGACAGTTTGACCGGACTGCTGAGAAAACGACGCTACAGCCGAGGCCGTTATAACCAAGTTCGACTGTATAGTTAAACGTTATTTTACAAACCATGTTTCAATAGGTTAACGCGCGTAAAGTGATTTTAAAAGCCATCTCAAATTAATTAGCAATCATTAGCTGTGAAAATGAAGCTTATTTATAAAATGCATCGTTAATTCCCAATTAAAATGAGATATGGTTCACGACCACGTTTAAAGAGCATCGCGCAACCAGGCCTTGTTATATGTACACACCCAAGTAACACCCCCAGAACCACACTGAAAAAACCTGACGTGTATCTCCGGTTTTGAATCCACACGACGACGTAACCGTAACCGGCTACATCAAGCAATAAGACATCATTTAACAACTTGACAAACATCCGCATCGGTGTGGGCACGCGAACTAAACGTCAGACTCATCTGGTTTAGTGTGCATGTGAAGAGGCCGAATGTAGTGAGGGGGGCTTTTTATAGATAGTTTCCCCCCCTCCATACATAAACAGGTACATTTCCTCTAAATTCTATGGTTTTCATTCCTACAACATTGACAATGATAAATGCAGACATCCCGGAACAGGGGCGGGGAAGTTTTTTTTTTTGCGTTGGAAGGCCAAAAGTCACTTCACGTACAGTCAATTTAACAACAATTATAAAGGCGTACTTTCCCAAAATATAACTATTTATAGGAACCCATAAATGATCAAATGGTTGTACTGAACTTTTTTCCTTTTAATCAATAAGGACTAATTTTAATTTTGAATATATTTACTATATACGGTATTCATAGAGGAATTAAAAAAATAATACATAAATTATAAATATTGTATTTTCTCGAGTTTGATCTCCACGGCTCTAGGTTAATTTTTAAATTTAACTGTAGATATGTATTGTACATGCATACTTAATACAATTATATATTAGCATGTAATAGGGATTATACAATCTAGTAGAAAATCACTCAAGAATAGAGTTATGTGAACTAAACATCTCAACAGTTAACTAAACACTTAATTTTATAATATCATAGGAACACAATCTTAAGTTCGAGAATGTAATATTTATAAACAATGAAGATACATAATTTAAAAAAATATGCAATAAGGCTGCACCAAAAACTCCAAAAAGGCCATAGTTGGCCTTTAGGTTCCTCATCCCTGGTCCAGAGAAATAATAATGATGTTTGATAGGAAATCAGTCATTAAAAAGAATCTTTTGGAAGTAGGAACAAACACCTCAATCCCACCCTCTTCCATCTATGGCCTGCAATATTAAACAGACATACATCATTAAATGATTAGGTCTATAAACAATAAGGGTCCAAACATTTTAGACCAAAGCGGAGCAACTCAAAGTAAATACAAGAAAAGACAAACGAGTCTGTGCGGTTTACTTAAGAAATAATATTTTGGCTCTAGTGGTTAACTAAGGGAACCAATAAATATATTTTGTTGGAGAGGGAATTAAAGCCATTTTGAGTATTATTTTTATATATTCTATCAATAATAGCTAAAGAAAAAAAAGAATTCAGCTGCAGGCTACATAGATTAATGTTTGAATGTAAGAAATTAGTTTTAGTTACTTTTGAAACACTGTGCTTCTTATAGTGTGTACAAGAGCTATCAGTGATTTGAACCATCTAGCACAAGGGAAAAGTATAAAGAGAGTAAATGTTCACCTTCAAAAGGATATTAAAACAATATTGCGTCTAACATATTTCAAATATATTTTGGACTTGAAGTGCATTATAATAGGGCAAAGAAACCAAAGGTTACTCTGACTGTTGGCAGATTCAAGTTATCCAGCAGAGGCAAAAAAAA
>CABFOW010000066.1:395410-418352 GCA_902141385.1 Timema californicum | reverse complement strand
ACGCAGCTAACCCAGTGTAATCCCCAACGCAGCTAACCCAGTGTAATCCCCAACGCAGCTAACCCAGTGTAATCCCCAACGCAGCTAACCCAGTGTAATCCCCAACGCAGCTAGCCCAGTGTAATCCCCAACGCAGCTAACCCAGTGTAATCCCCAACGCAGCTCACCCAGTGTAATCCCCAACGCAGCTAACACAGTGTAATCCTGTAATCCCCAACGCAGCTCACCCAGTGTAATCCCCAACGCAGCTAACACAGTGTAATCCTGTAATCCCCAACGCAGCTAACCCAGTGTAATCCCCGACGCAGCTCACCCGATGTAATCCCCGACGCAGCTCACCCGATGTGAGCCCCGACGCAGCTAGCCCAGTGTAATCCCCAACGCAGCTCACCCGATGTAATCCCCAACGCAGCTCACCCGATGTAATCCCCAACGCAGCTCACCCGATGTAATCCCCAACGCAGCTCACCCAATGTAATCCCCAACGCAGCTCACCCAATGTGAGCCCCGACGCAGCTCACCCAATGTAATCCCAAACGCAGCTCACCCGATGTAATCCCCAACGCAACTCACCCAATGTAATCCCCGACGCAACTCACCCAATGTAATCCCCAACGCAGCTCACCCAATGTGAGCCCCAACGCAGCTCACCCAATGTGAGCCCCGACGCAGCTAACCCAGTGTCATCCCCCAAAGTTCCTAGCACAAAATGAGCGTACCTCTAATAAATAATTATGAGAAATACAACTTCACATTTTAAAAATCTGTACAAAAAATATGCAAAAACAACAACAAATGGTATAAGGAGCCATACATGTATTACATAACACACTTGTGGGGAGGGAGAAGGGTTACATCATGTCGTTATTCTGCGTGGCATGGGGGAGGGGAGGTTAGGTTAGTTTAACATAATGAAGTTTTAGTTTATATAAAAAAAATTGAATGTACACAAATATAAATGAATGGTTGCAAGATAAATGTTTAAAAAATGATCTAGTTATGTATAGACTTAAGCTTTCCCACACTTTTAAAATCGTGTTTTTTGTACATAAATATATAAAAACGGTTTGACTAGAAATTGAATCCTTTATTCAAAATTCTATTTATTATAAAACATACAAGATCCAACTAGTAAAAAAAAACACTCGAAAATGACAATTTTTTTATAGTTGGAACTTGAAGCTTTACATAACTTTAAACGGAGAAGGGGGTTGCCAAAGTCTTACGGAGCGTGCATGATATGAGTGTAGGTTGGTCAAAAAAAAAAAGGCCTAAAATTGCGTCACGTAATATTATTATATGTATGGCACCTAAATAATCTTGAATGCTGTAGGACAATTTTTTTTTGTTTTGTTTTAATATATGTAATAAAATATGTTTGTATTTTTTTAATTCCAAAATTACTGTGCATAATTTAGTTTAAATAATAACTGTCTATCTCCATTCACAATGAAACTATCCTTGTAAAAATCTATCGTATAATTTTAAATTGGCATACAATTCCGAAATTTGTTATAGTTTTGGTCATAAACATTTTCATAGCAAGGAACGCGAAAATACTCTAGGTAGCAAAAAAAGATACCAATTTAATTCCTAAAACTCGCCTTTGGTCAACTATTTATTAAAAAGAAAAAAAAACAGTCAACCTGCGCCAGGCATCCATCCCACGGAGGATCCAGCTAAAACATCGTCTTACTATAAAGCATGTCAGAGAGTGAATTAATGTTAACTCTTGCACACAAACTCGGAGCGTTGAAGAAAACAGAAAACTCCATTTTCTCTTGAAGAGTCGGTCGCTCGCTCTCCTCGGCCCTCTGCTTTCTTGCCTTCTTCTCCCCCCCAGCCATCGGCAGGCTTACCATCCACAGGTGCACCTCAGGGCACGGCATCAAGTTTGAATCCCCTCCCCTAACTAGCCTACATCTTTCTCCTTTTCCCCTCAGCGACAAGAGAAAAGCCATCATTTCTTTGTCAGACGCTTCGCTCCCTCTTCTCTGCGACCCCGGTGTGTGTGCGCGCACACATCCCCCCCTCCCTGCATCAAAAGATTCACCCTTCACTGGCAGAGGAGACGGGCAAATGTTCCCAACTTCACCTCTCATCTAACATTCTACACAAAACTTTACATTATCCACGTTCTATCTCTCTCGGAAAGTTAATATAAATACGATAATTCACTTAGAGGGTTGCGAATTTTTTCTTTAACAACTTTTAAGACTTTCAGAAAAGACTAAATTTATTAGAACTAAAAGCATATTCATATAAAAATGACCATATTAACCGAATAAATAGAAGAAAAAAAAGGTACAAAAACTAGGGTAAAGATTAAAACTAAACCTCTGACATCAATTGAACGAATTTGTCACGCACCACAAACGATATGAGGGGGGACATGAACAGACTATAGCCAATCACGCTGACCATATTTGATAGTATATATATTTATATAAAAAACCATTTAAATAAGGACTATGGTTATATTCGTGACAGCAACACTAAAGTCACAAATTCTGAAACCTGTATAGATATCTAATGCTGAATTTGTGCCACAGGAATATCCTACTCCTATAATTTGTGTCCCTATAGTTTTCATTATAATACCAAAAAATGTGGGTTATGCTGGCTTTATTATTTTCCGGGGAAAATCGACGTGCCATGACTATTAAAATAAATATATAGCGGAATTAAAGGCACAAATTATGCCCTAATATACAATTTTTACCTTACTATGAATCCAAAATATCACTTACTATGGATTTGTTCGCTAAAAAACCAGAGCAGAATTGAAATGCGTTCACGTGACGAGCTCTAAGCCAATCACAAGAAATCTGCGCGAATTGTGTAGGTCGTTCTGGACTTAATAAAATCTCAGCTTAGGCCGAACTATTCCATGAAATGGCTGTGTAAGATCCAATCGAATATTAAAGCTAACTGACTCAATCGTATGTGCTTAAACCAACCGACTCAATAAGCGCATGCGCCTTCAAAGCAAGATACAAGCAGGCAGCTGCATCTTATGCTGGGGAATGATTTGAAATAGCTCGTTAAATAAAAATTGCACGTGTTTTTGTCGTTTTGTGTTGATTTGTTTTATTACACAACACAGTAATTATAAAGCATCCATTGTGATAGTAATTTAAATAATTTGTTTATTCACTAAAAAAATTGAATGCATTGACAATCGATCAGTTGTTTTAAATAAGTGTTGCAAAGAATTATGGGTCAACATGCATTTGTTTTAGCATGTGAATTATTGCGCCCCTTGGTCAGAGATGCTCTAAACTTTAGGCGAACGTGTGAATCAAGATTTAGTCTATAGCCAGTAACAACATTATCGTATGTTGTAAGTTATAGGTATTTAACGGCGTGTAGCCTGAAATGGGGATAAAGAATTACAATACTTAAGCACAAAACCATATTAGGCTCAACTCACCTTGCGCCTGCTTGAAACTTGAAGTTGTGGTCCTTTCCTGATCTCCGGGTTGACCCGAGTTGATGTTTTCACGAGCACTGCACTTCTCAACACTTGCGAAGGATAAAGGTACATGAACCGCGTTATCACTTGAAATCACAGGTGCCAATTGGCATCCCACACCACCATTCGATGCCTTGTCACCCTTCAACTTGAGATCCTGGGGGACACTGACACACAGACCACGTGCGATTATTTCTTGGGCTAGTCTTTCACTGAAATCACTCGAGTGTCTTCTTTGCCGATTATGGGCACAGTTGGTGAGGGTCTTTGCCGGGTCCTCACGTAAAGGAAGGTCCGAGCTCTGGGTGGCTGCATCACGACGAAGAGGGACGTAAGGTAGCGATCGCCGACCGGAATATTTAGGACTGAACGCGTTAAGACACAACGGCAATGGTTCGCTTCCGAGCTTTCCTTCGACGGGTATGTTTTTGTACGTGTTATCTGGGAGTTTCTGGTAAAGCGATGGCCCAGACCCGACTGATCCTCTTCGACGAGTGTCTACTTTCAAACACAAAGGAGCTGTGATGCCTATCCCTTGAGTGCAAATCTGTGGCAAGGGGCTCACTTTCGTCAAAGGCAAAGCCAATGGATTAGTCACAGTCTTGGACACTTTAGAGCCACCTTGAGAGGAATCGTTGCTGCGAAAACGACGTAAGTTGCGGTCCAGACATTCACTTTTAACTAAGTTCAAAGCACCAACATCGTTCACCACAAACTCTTCAAAGTTCTCACTAGCCGGCTCATCTTCTGCGTCCGATATATCACTTATCATCGGCGAAATACTTTTGGCAGTGTTAGTCTTTTTGACCAAATTTATCAAGTCATGCGCCACAGGGGAGAATGGATCGAATTTGAATGAACTATCAAGGCTAGTTCTACGATTAAAAGAGGCAGTTTTCGTGCATGTGGTGATTGTTTGTGTATTAAGAAATGTGCTTTCTGAAGTCCTACCTACACCACTAAGTTTTGCTAATTTAGATGCAATGATTTTATCTAATTTGCTTCCGGCATTTTTAGTTTTGTTACGACTTAATTTTTTCTTTGACACCATTTGAAGTTCAATTTTTAGATTGTTTGTTGTGACACCATCAACTGCTTTCTCACTAATGGAGATAATCTGTGAGCTATCATTTGTTTGAGCAAGTGCCACATCTGCCAATTTTGTGGCTTCACTTGAAACACACTTCGAAAAGTCAGAGGACCGATCTGCAGCACCTTCGCTTTCAAGAGCTGTTGCGATTACACCAGAATGAGAGACTGTATCAGAAATTGAACCCTTATCCTGTTCATAGCTTGAGCCAGTTTCCTTGGCGTTCCCTTTATTTACAGATGATGGTTTTTCATTTGAGCACGATTTGTTAGTAGTGTTGGCAGTGTTAGTTTCCTTGGAAGGTGACATTTCTGTCTCATTGGCAGTTTCCGCCAAACGAATATCAGCGTCCTGTTGACAAAATAAAAGCAACAAATTACGTTAACATCAAATATTTTAGCATTTGATTGTTAAGTAAAATAATTAATACAACAGTTTTGAGTGCAGTAAAAACTCATCCCTAGTAAAGTTAACAAAACAAACCATTACAACTTTTCCCTGATTTAAGAGTACAAATTTTTCTTAGAAAAATCCATATCGGAGTTAATAAGGATGTTAAAAAACAAAAATACTTTATTTGTATAAGGAATTATTTTTTGAATGCACTCACAAACGAATGAACTCAATTAAAAACATTGTTGAAATAATATGGCCCATTATACCATTTTCCCAGAACAATTACAAAATTCCCCGATACATACAAAGAGTAATAATTCCATAATATGTTTTTAGTTTACTATTTTCTCTGGCCTTGACTCCTCTCAATACTATAATATTGAAATACAAAGTAAATATATATTAACAACAAAGGGATTTAAATTATGATTTGTTACCAGCCACTAATATTTGTATCAATATAATCACACTACACTCTGTATCAATAGATATAATACATTCAACTAGGTTAAACTTATACAATCTTGTATTTAAATGGTGGGTTGGAATTTTAAAGTTTCTGTTGAGGTTATAGTTTTGAAATGTTTTAGGTGCAAAATGGATTTGGAAAATAAAGTTGAATACAAAAATAAAGTTCCCCTGATGCGTGCACCAACAAGTTACACGTTACATTCTGCAGAAGGGGGCAATATCTAAGAGTTTAATATTCCTACAAACCAGGCCTACTCTCAAAATAAAAATGAAACATATAAAATATAATTTTGAAACTAAAAATGAAGAAATGGGATCTCAATCAGTGAATTATGAGGGACTGTGACGATATAGTTTATGATACAATATGTCCTTTCATTTTCCCCCGGTTTAAACCAAGTTCCCATATTTATAAAAAGTGACCCATGATAAAATTTAAATTGTGACGAAATTACCCTCGCTTTAAATTCTTTGAAAAGAGAAGAGTGCCACTCGCAACATTAGGCAAGCGGACAAAGATACAAGTCTTGTTTGCTGGTTATGAGAAGGACGTGGTCAGAATCCTTGTAGAATATATTGAGAATAAAAAAAAAATTATACCCCCCTCGCCCCACCACCTCTAAATACTACACCTCTCATTCCTACCTCATTAGCTTACATATGGATAGCCCAGGAGGGAATTAAGACTTGGAACACGTAAACAAATCGCTTCTTAGGTCAAATGATATAACTCCCCTCTCTCGGAATAGACTGGACTGCCGATGACAGGAAGAAAAGGGTTCGAATACAAATCGCTTCTTAGGTCAAATGATATAACTCCCCTCTCTCGGAATAGACTGGACTGCCGATGACAGGGAGAAAAGGGTTCGAATCCCAGTCGAGTGTACCAAGGGTGGTTTTTACATTCTCCACTCGAAATTAAAACGTCGTTCCTCCCTAAGTATATAATATCAGTATGTGACACCCCTAGACTCACCTGGAGACGGGTCACGGAGGCCTGTTCCCGCCCATCCTTCCCTCTGTCCGACAGCACCGTGGTTTCCTTGTCATGCTCAAGGGCACCTGCAAAAGATACAAAAACTCTACTCAATTGCGAGATGGGGATGATGGGTGATATCTCAAGCAAACACTGGCGAGGGGAGGCTGCAGGGAACTCACATAGTGACAACAGTTCAATAACACTCAACTAATCCAAGTTTAATATACTATCGAGATCAATTTATTGGTAACACCTCTTTCTACTGAACTACGGCTGCCAGTGATGAATTAACGTCTGGGGGATTGAGTGCTGTGTGTCTGTTCTAGAATTACCGTACGTTAGTTCGTTAGTAAGTCGTGTGATGGTCAAATAAGTATGTTCAGAAAGTGCAGTTCAAATACCACATTCATTAAAGAGACAAGTGTGACAAGATGTCTGTCCTTCAGTTCAACAATGTCTTTTGAACAGTTCAAAATTAGTAGTTACTACTAAATAGATTTCGGTCAGAATCATTACATACAAGCTCCCACGGAATACCTCCAGTTAATATATTTTTTCATCACGCCTTACTAACCGTTCGAGTTATAGCCACGCATATAATTATATGGGTAATAATACTTGGGTAGGAGTGATAAATATAGAACTGAGAAGAAATGTACCCGTATTTTGTGGAGGATGAATGAAAAACCACCCACGGTCACAGTACACCCTACCGGGATTTGAACCACGATCTCGTCATTGACAGTCTAGTATATTGCGAGAGTGACGCTTTAGACCATGCGGCCACCGAAGCGGGTGCTTTAAATATTCTTCTTCAGTTCATTTCTATCACTGGAAGGTTAAAAGTAATCAAAGAAACGACGGTTTGAGCTATATTTTGTAGTAAAAAAACTAAAAATGAAATTTAAACCATCGAGAAACACCTATTTATGTTGATGTTTCCACTTTGAATACCACGTCAGTAAAAAAAATATACGAAAAAGTCAACGTTATAAAAAGTGGTTTTGCTTTTAATGTTAATGTTTTTTTCAGAGTCGATGCCTGAACTTTATGCAGAAAACAAAACTGGTTGTTTGTTGCAGAAAGTTCCAAGTTCCAACTTTCTGTTAATTCTAGAACTCGGCACAAACTAATAAACACATAACCCCGCGCGCGGGGATCATCTAGTCTGGTTTTCCGGCGACCGGGAAATCTTGAATCCGAGTACTAGTCGACTGAATTCAGAGTTTTTTTTATACCAAATCACTTTTGACTATTTTCCCTCTCAGCCGCAGGTCCATTTCCTCAAAATTTAACCTTATTTAACCTTATCCCACTAGCGCAATTAATATGCGGATAGCCCGGACGGGTAGTTAAGACGCACGTGTGATCTGATGAAGGGCGTATGCACACATATTCCACGACAGAAACCTTCCAATTCTACACGCAAAGCCAATGGTCTACTCCGAGGCGTCACTCTCGATAAACACTGGACTACCAACGGCGGGGATATCAGGGTTTGGATCCTGGTCCGGTTTACTAAGATTGGTTTCCTATTCGCCACTAAAATGGGTGTGTGTCAAAATTCAATCTTTCTTCCATAAAATACTAGGGTAGTTAGTAAGTATGCGTATAGCTCGAAAGGGTAGTTATTGAGACGCGGTAATAAATAAATAGCACGGAAGTCTCTTCCTGGAGTGGGTGAGTTCTTAAGGTTCCTGGTTCGACCTCAGGTGGTGCCTAAAATTATAATCTTTGTGCATGTATTCAATCAAAATAACCAGAGTAAACAACTCGAATGAGTGTTTAGTTATAGGTGTTCTGTCCTACACCAATATAGTTTGCAAGTAAACTGCGGGCGGAATTTTATTTCGCCGTGTCAAATGATGGGTGAGGGGGAGGAGGAGGAGAAGTAACAACTCTGCAGCTGGAGCATGACTTCCGCTCATGCCCCATTTCCTCCTCGACAGTATTAAGTCCCCTTTCCCCTCTCCAGAGTGAGCATACACGCGGGCCGCCATCTTGATACAGCTCGTTCACTGGTACACGCGGGCAGCTATATATATACTCTATCTATGAGAGGCGGTGGGTGACGGCTTGGAAAATTTACCATGTATCCATTCGCCAAACCACATGTTGAGTTGTTACGTTTGGCAGTCCAAACTTACACAAAAAACAATTTTAATATATATATATATATATAAACGATGTTTAAATACGAACTTATGAAAATAACTGTTTGGATGCTTATTTTTTATTTTTATGGAAGGACGTATGTGATTTAAAATGCTTTTCAAACGAGAGCATCTAAATTGCCGTGCTCTCTCATGCATGCTTTGTTAACAATATAGAAACGATTTTGAAACTAATATTTTATATGGATTTTTCTCTTAAGCTATAAGAACATTTATTTTGGTGGCCAAATATAACAAGACACAAGTGTGAATACAATACTTTTTAGTTTATTATTTACATGTACTATATATAATATATCTTGGTGCCACAACCACAAAACAAAAAACATAATAGTTTTATTAATATATTTAGTTCTTTCAAAAGTTAGGAAAACGCCAACTATACAGCGATACTTAGGGAAGTTACTGTTATACTCATTTGATATAACTTTTTATTGATAATATAGTATTATTAAGTAAATAACTAATTGTTCAAACGACAGTAAAATCATTGACCAAAAGCTCCAAGCTGTCCCAATTCCTTATGAAATGTTTAAAAGATTTTATTTTTAATAAGTTAATTAAAAGTTTTAATTTTTCTGGATCAACCATTTATGGCTTCAAAACAATTTTTTTCTGAAAATTTAGCAGGGTATTTTCATTGATACACACACACACACACACACACATCCCACTTTAATATGTTTACAAAAGATGAGGAAAGTAACATTAAAATAAAATGTAACCGCATTTAAGTAGAGGGAAAGGAAAAAGCCATTAAGGCCGGGGGGAGGGGGGGGGGAGCCGCCTCAGTACACGCGACCGGATCACTATTTTTATTTTGGTAACTTTCTCACTACTCATTCGGGTTGTGCGCATATAGGCCTATATTAATAGGAAAGTGGTGGGGAAGGTTAGATTTTGAGAAACTGTTCCCGCAATTATGTGGAGAGAGAGTGTGGAAAATTATTAAGGAAAAAACACTCTCAGTAAACTAAGCCGGGAATTGAATTTCGACCAAATCGAAGATCGGGTTCCCGGGCCACTTTTTTTTAAACAAATTATTATTGCAATATTAAAACAGTACCAAATATAATTATTGCCATGTGATCCCACGGAGCAGAGTTATTCAGAGACAGCCAAGGAAATTCTAACTGGAAACAGTAATTTTATTAGAAGATTAGGCTGAAAACCAAATTTATAATTATTATTGATGTTTAAGGGAGACTGCATAGTGCTGAGACGCGTTGCAGAAGTTTGAAAGTTTATTTAAGATGAAGTAGATTATTTAAATATTGTTAGCACCAAAATGGAGGCGAGAGGTATAAACACGTGTCTACATGACTAAAAACTTTAAATGTGATATTTGATAAATATCCTGGAAGGTGAGATTAGCTTCTTTCCAGCGATGTTTAGTGAAAAATGTCGCAATCCTTAGAGCATCGTTAGAAACAGAAAACTAGAACTAATGTTTTAATAGGTTCATAACTAATATTTTAACAAGTTCAATAACCAATAATTGGCAATTAAAAACCAGTAACAACAATTTTAACAAAACCAATACAAAGAAACAAACTGCGAAGAAAATAATTACAAGAGTTACTGTGGGTGTTTCAATTGTTGCGATAGTCACTGTCTTAAAGAGATTGACGCATGTACGGGCTTTAAGAAGTTTTTGTTTTTGTTAGTACCGCGTGTTGGTACTTGTTCAGGTTATACGCATGTGTATTGATTACGTTAATAGTTTAGGGACGAGAAAGGTTGAATTTAGAGGAAGTATATTCGCATTTGCGTGGAGGTAGAATGTAAAACCACCCTCAGTACAATCGACAGGGATTCAAGCCTCAATCTTCCCGTCATCGGCATTATAGTAGTCTAACACTAGAGTGACGCCTCAGACCATGCCGCCACAGGTTTTAAGAACTTGTGCTAGCTACTGTCTTGAAGAAGTTGCGCTGGTTACTATCTTGATGAAACCGCGTTAGACGTGGCCTTGAAGAAGTTGCGCACTAGTCTGTTTATTGAATGCACTTTGTATAGTGATTGTTGGTATATGTAATAATTGTTCCCAGAGCAGGAAAACCACACTTTTGGTTACAAGTCCATCCTGAGCGTTCATATTATATCAAGCAAGCAGTGAAATACATTATGCCTCCACGAATTCATAATTATGAGAGTGTTAGTTTGCAACTCTGAATAATAAACTAGACTATTGTGTTGAAGCTAATATAGGAATGATTAACTTTCTAAACCTAAGCAAGGTCATTAATCCCGCTAGTAATGTCTCGACTATCTGTTCGCACAAATGAACTCTTTTATTTATAATGAAGGTAACTATATTTGAATAATATTGTCAACGTTTGTTCAAGAAAACAGGAAACTAAGGTTTCTTATTTAATTAAACCCATAATATTTAAAATAATAATTTCTTTATGGGTGTGAAACGTGGTCTCTTACCTTAAATGACGAAAACCAATTTAAGATGTTCGGAAACAAGGTGCTTAGGAAGATATTTGGTCAAAAAAGAGATGAGACCACTGACGAGTGGATGAGGTTACACAATGTTGAGTTAAATACCCTGTACTCATTACAAGGCACTGTTAGGGTAATCAAGTATTGTAGATTACGATGGGCGGGACATGCACCGCTAATGGGAGATTCTAGAACCTTGTTCGGAGTATTGACTGGTAAACCCAATGGGAAGAGACAATCGGGAAGAGCTAGACGCAGATGGGAGGATAGATATATTAGAATGGACCTGAAAGAACTAGCTCAAGATCGGGACTAGGGTGTAATGAGGTCGACTGGATATAACCAGCTCAAGATAGAGATAAGTGACGTATTTTTGTTAAGTGCGGCAGTTAACTTTTAAATTCCTAGTGCCAGAGAGTAAGTAAATATAGCACAAAGTAATTGTTAAAATTTTAGATTAGTCCTTGTGTTGAACATATATTATTATTATTATTATTATTATTATTATTAGCACCACGTCTTACTACCCGTTCGGGTTATACGCACTTACGCTAATGTGTAATGGTAGGGTGATTGTGAGATGAAATGGGGGACCTACAGTTTAACGTGGAATCCGAACCACGGTGGAGGCCTGGTATTGCCCATATTCACAAGATGTCTTGTTAGAGGTGAAGGAAGGGTTTGGTAATCAAATAAATCTATGCCGGGACCGAGGATTGAACCCCGGCCGCCAGCACAGAAGTCTGACACCTTACCCCTAGACCGCCAGGTTACCTACTTGAACATATAAAACTAAAAAATAATAATAATGATAAACCGAGGTTTAGGCCATAAAGTCTAACACAGAACCTGCAATCCCAAGTTAGCGCTTAGATTGGGTCTAACGAGATATCAAGAATTGGCCAACAAGAGTTTTCACAATGTTTTAAATAGTAATAATGTAAATTGTTGTACACTAGTGTGGAATCGCGTTAGGATAAAGGCGATTTCGGCTGCCACAAACGTTACTTAAGATACTTTGATCCATCCATAAATAAAATAACATGTTCTGCAAAGATCACTTTTGAAAATTCATTAAAATAATAAAAATACAAAAGGTACTTTTGTATATATTGAGAGACAAACATATCTATTAAAAGTATTATAAACCTATATTCCTCCTGTGATTCCACTACATATCGGGTTAATTCCTTTTGACAAAACTCAACAACACGAATAAACAAACTTGTAATAATTTTTCCGTTATAACTTTCCGGAAGGGAATCTGCCCCAGCCCCCCAGGAAAATCCTCGCCAAGGATAGAACTGGATCCACCCATAATTATATATTTAAGATAGTTTAAGTGTCATATAATCTAAATAGGTTTATAAAGTAGACGTTAAATAACTTAAGTATAATATATTTTTAAATTTGAATATAGATATTTAATAATCTAGTTTCTCAACTTCCATTGTACCAGGATGGAAGGTTTACACCATATAGTCCTACTTGCGCTAATGTTCCTCTTTTGGACACCCGGATCTACGTTTTATTGTTTTATTTTGTTCAAAGTCTCGTGTTCCCACAAGCGCGGCCCGATTGCTAAATATAGTGTCAACTTTGTTCGTACCGCTCCCGGTTTGTCTAAAAACATTCATTCTCAGCCATCATTGTTTATGTATGTCCTCAGCGTAGTCCAAGAGGTGTTCTATTCTCCCCAAGTACACTTTCACAACCCGCATACAAGTTTAATATTTCTGGAAGAGAAGACCCGAGTTCTAAATATGCGTACACAATTTGGCAACGATTTAAGTTCATCTTAAAGTAAAAAAGGAAAACAAGTTTTCCCTACATAGTCGTTCGTTGGTCTGTTAGCTGTTTGTTTAGTGAAAAACACTAACGGTGGCAAATTGCCATAAAATGAGCCAGTTTTTTTATTTACTTGTCTGTTATCAAAATTAAATTATTTTAGAAATTCATGCTGTTATAAAAATAAAACTCTTTTAGAAATTCAACATAAACGTTGTGCACTTTTGATTTTGCCAATTATTTCATACCATAACGAGGTTGGTCGGGCAGCAATGAATGAATAACATGTGCCAAAGAATCGTCGAGACTGCTCTAAACTATTTTATGATAAATTATTACAATGGAGTAGGAATGAGGAAGGAAGCTTTTTAGAAGTAATCTACACGCATCTGCGTGGAAGGAGAGAGAGTAACAATTTTAGGGGGAAAACTAACACAAGAGTCACGCTTTAGGGCTTAAACCTGAAGCGGATTAATCGAAATTTAATTATTTATATATTAGAGCACTTAACCTAAATTAATCTGACTAGTATTTACATAATTGACTCTGCACTTATTTTGTTTCAGAAACACGCCTTTGTCTAATTCAGTTTAACTCATTCTTCTAGTCCAACCAAACTATACAAAAGCCCCCCCAAACCCAAATCCTTTTGCGGTTAAACCGGCCTACTACACCCCCGACTCACAACGGTTTAAGTGTGTCCATCCCGCTAAAATATGCAATCAGTTTAGTTGTTGGTTTCCTATTTAAAATAACGTCAACGATGCGAATATATCGGTTGTACAGCTGGTGGCGCAGACACGTAAAACGCACCTTACGCTACCACAAAGGTTATCTTTACTCGATACCACGACGATACAGTCTGTAAGATAACTTCACAGAGCAATCGATAAAAGCTAAGCCTTACTACCTATCTGGACACACTAACTCTAAAAACCAGAGGTAAGTGTGGATCCAGAGCGTTATAAAAAGCACACCCATAAACGTATCCGAGAGCATTATTGCGAAACTGTGACAAGCGAAGAGTGAATCAATGATAAAGTCTGTATGTATAGATCTTATATTTTCAAGGCTGATTCAACTCAATAACTTACCTTCATTTTCTCATGTGGTCTTTGTACTTTAAAACAAATGTTCAAAAATGAGTTTTATTAAAATATCCTGATATTGTATTGTTCTGAAAAACATGCATACTGGGTTATTTATCATGCATGAGATAAGCCTGAGAGACCTCACCAGCCGATAACGGGTCTTTCAGCAGTTTATTCCACTTATCAAGCTTAGAGGAGCAACACACTCTACATCTGGCCATGAGGCATATAATAAGATCTGGTCATGAGAAGGGAGCACCCATAGCCTTCTCCACCCCTGAGGCTTCGGATAGGATACAGCTATGGTCAATGAATCTGCCGATGGATGTAAAACCACTTCTTGAAAAAGTCCACAAAGTCTTCGAAAGGAGGAAGGAGAAGATAAACGTTGAGGAACTCTAACAACACTTTGTGAGGACAAACGGTCGGATAGCATTCGCCCTGAAGGAAGTTTGGACCAGATGTTATTTGTTGACTCACAACACAGAATGGACTAAAGTAATAGTAAAATAAAAATGGGGCAGTTGAATGCTATGCGGAGGAAGACCGTTATGGAAGAGATTAGAAAAGTGGCAGAGGACTTGAGTTTGGACATCATTTGCGTGCAGGATCCGTAAAGTAAGATAATTGGAAGAATTCTGCAGATGCCAACAAAGGCGAGAATTGCCACTAGTGGTTCGTCGCCCATGAGCACGATAGTAATCTTCAATACACATATAACGGTAAAAAGATTATATCAATACAGCAAAAAGAGGGTCACTTGCGTCGAGATAAGAACAAATCAAGCCGCAATCATCCTGGTCAACATGTACTTCCAGTACAGGGAAGAAAATGAAAAATACCTGAAGCAAATGGAAGTTATAGATGCCGTCTATAGAGGTATCCCGGTGATGTTCCTCGCAGATGCAAATGCAAAGTCATTTCTGTGGTTAAGCGATGTGTTGAAAAAGCCGGATGGAAGGAGAGGTGGATGTAGAGCATATGAGAGAGGAGAGAAGGCTAGAAGTGCTGAATATGATAAGGAATCCACCCACCTATGCGAGTAGAGCGGGAGAAAGCTCAAATATAGACGTCACGCTATGCAACCAGGAAGCGATTGGGATCGTTAAGAACTGGAAAGTACTGGATGGGTTGGCAATTAGTGACCATAACTTGATCACTTTTGAGATTGAAGAAGATCTAGGGCTGCAGGCTTAAGTTGGAGTAAGACCGAAATTCAACATCCGCAAAGCCAATTGGGAAAGATTAAAGAGAGAATTGGAGCTATCAACAGAGTTAGAAAATGGAGTAAACTTAAATGTGAAAGTGAAGGAGTTTACAAGAGCTGTACAAAGGATGATGAGAGTGGACATCCCGATATTCAAGGAAATATTAAGGATAAGTAATAAACCCTGAAATGAGATTCGGGAAAAATCGGAAGAAAATGAGGGCAGCGAGGAGGAGATACCGGCACTGTCATGATCCTTGGGAGTTGAGCGAGGTATGTTACTTGATATCTATAGAAGGAAAAAAGAAGAGTATGAATCTGCCCTGAGACTGGCTAAGAGGGAAAGCTTGGAGCGATACATTCAGAAGATAAGAAAAAAAGTTTGCGGCATACCATTTCAGATAGTGACCGGGAAGGTTAAGACCCCCAGCTGTGATCTCGACGCTGAAGACTTAGGGTGGGGACATAACTTCTTGCTGGGAAGAATGGGCAAGGTTGTTGCTTGAAACGCTGCTTTCAGACTATAATGTGGAAGACGACTAGGAACAATAAACTGCAAGAATGGACATGACAAAACACTACGATAGCAAAGTGGAGACAGATCCAATAACACATGAAGAGACTATAAGGTTGGTGGCCAAAATGAGGAGTAAGAAGGCACCTGGACCTGATGGAATCAGAGTTGAGGTCCTTCAGAAAATCACCGAACAGGTAGCGGCCCTTCCTAACCAGTTTAATGAATGATTGCATGGACCAGGGCCAAGTGCCTAATGTATGGAAACAAAGTGAGGTAGTCATTCTTAGTAAGGGCGAGGACAGCTCCCTAAGTAGTACAGGCCAATATCTTATGTAACAGATTGAGGAAGCATCGTGGGATTGTTGGCATGCACCAGCAGCAGTACGGCTTTAGGAGAGGCAAATCTACCGAGGACGCTATTTGTGAGGCCATGCACCTTGTTGATAGGACAAGTGGGAAATATGTTATTGGGATAGTCATGGACATATCGGGATCATTCGATAATTTGTGGTGGCCATCAATGTTCAAAGGGTTAATGAAACTAGAATATCCGGGGAGTATCTACAGAGTTTGTATGTACTGTAGGGACATATATGCAACCCTGAGATTCCAAGAATACCAATAAGTAAGAAACTTACGAAAGGATCTTCTCAGGGATCGGCCTGTGGACCAATCTTTTAGGACGTAGGACTCAAACTAGGTTTGTTGGAAATAGAAGCGCTCCCAGGTATGACGGGAGTGGTCGCCTTTGCAGGCGACTTACTGATAATTGTTGAAGCCAAGCCAAGATTGGAACTTGAGGCCAAGAGTAATGCGATTCTCGCTGGGTTGGACTCTCAGTGCAAGAAAGTGAAATCAAGTTTGGCACCTGCAAATACGTCGTATGTGTTGTTCAAGAGAGCGGTGAAAAGACACCCTTCGAAAAGGATTGACAGACAAGGGATTAGATGAAGTGTAAATACCAGATATCTAGGAGTTACGTTGGATGAAAAGCGCGGCTTCATGATGCACGTGGATAATATATATGGAAGAGCCTTAAGACTAATTAACAAGATTATTAGCATAGGAGAGAGTCGGTTATGACTGCCGAGGCTTTGTATACGGATTTACCACTAAGCCTTTTTGTCTCCGTCGTGAGTTATAGGTCCAACGCTTGGGCACACCGGCTCAGACTGGTACAGGTTAAATGTAAGATCCGAAGCCTACAGAGAAGTATTCTCTTAAGGCTGTCCGGAGTCTATTGAACAGTTGCGACAAATACATTGTGTGTGGCCCTAGGTATCTGGCCACTAGACCTAGAAATAAGGAAGAGAGCTACTATGTACTGGCTACAGAAAAGGGAGTTAGACAAGGTTGATAAACTTACACGCAAAGGAGTAACAAACGGTATCCAAGTGAGGGGAGCATTTCTGGACGAGTGGCAGACAGAATGGAACCAAAGTACAACTGGAAGGAGAACTTAAAACTCTTTTTTGATGTCAGAAATCACCTAAAACTAAATTTTTTACAGCCTTCACCTGGGCTAGTTCACTTTATCATTGGCCATGAGCCGTACAGGGCTGTTATCTACCTAAGGCGCTTTACAGAAGACAGGATATGCCAATGTGGAGGGGAGGCTACCCCCGAACACGTCGTACTGGAATGTCAACTAACGGCAAAAGAGAGGGAAACAATGCGAGTTGCATTTCAGGCCAGCGCAATTTATCATATATCGTGTGACGTGGATGTGGGGTTTACTAGATGCAATCGCGAACGACGTGTCAAAGAGAGAAAAGGACATATATATAGCAGACATGAAGAATAGAAGACGGGTTAGACAAGACAAACAAACGGAAGAGACAAGGTAATGAGACCAGTGACCGAGTTGCAAAATATGTATTAGGTTAAGTTAGTTCTAATTTATATTTTCTTAAGTTGTTTCATGTTTAGTTTTAGGTCCAGAGTAGTGGTCTTAGCTGGAGGTAGGTGGAACGAAATTTCTGGTAGGGCACCTCCCCAGGTGGTGGATAGGGGGATGCTCACCCCCGCTGGGGCTCGCACCGATCCGGGGACTATTAGACCCGGAAGCGGTGGGACACCTAGCGGGGCAGGGTAACGGTGTCGTAAAATACCCGGGGCGGACCAACAAGTAGGATAAAATTAGATGGGGTAATAGGGACATATATTAGAAGCTATAATCAACATCAAATTAAGTAATGATTGTAAATTGGATAAACTAATAATTAGTGAAGGTAGAGAAACAATATAACATAGGTCCTGAGTTACAGTCAAGGCCTCAGGACAGAAAGTAATGATAAATAAATGTTTATTCCACTATGCGTGAGATAAGTCCGAGATAACCCACAAGCAGATATCCGGGTCTTTCAGCAGTTTATTCCACTATGCGTGAGATAAGCCTGAGATAACCCACCAGCCGATACCGGGTCTTTCAGCAGTATATTCCACTATGCGTGAGATAACCCACCAGCCAATAACGGGTCTTTCAGCAGTTTATTCCACTATGCGTGAGATAAGCCTGAGATAACCCACAAGCAGATACCGGGTCATTCAGCAGTTTATTCCACTATGCGTGAGATAAGCCTGAGATAACCCACAAGCAGATACCGGGTCTTTCAGCAGTTTATTCTCACTATGCGTGAGATAAGCCTGAGATAACCCACCAGCCGATACCGGGTCTTTCAGCAGTTTATTCCACTATGCGTGAGATAAACCTGAGATAGCCCACCAGCCGATACCGGGTATTTCAGCAGTTTATTCCACTATGCGTGAGATAACCCACCAGCCAATAACGGGTCTTTCAGCAGTTTATTCCACTATGCGTGACACAGGGCTGAGAGAACTTAGCCGATACCGAGTCTTTCAACACATTATATGATGTACAGTACATATTATAGATGAAGATGAGGAAGGTAGATTGGGAGGAAATGTATCGTATTTGCGTGTAGGGAGTGGATAATTATTTTGGGAAATTCTCTCCAAGTACATTCAGCAGGAATTAGAAATACGGCAAACTAGACTAAATGATCCTGACATTTAATCCCCATGCCCACTAATGCGTGCAATGCGGTAAAATAACAGGAAATATTGTTTCAAAAGAGAAGTTTTAGTGCATTTAAGTGAATAAATACGAGGTCACGTAAGGAATCTGAGGAAATGTTTATCATTAGATGGCAGCACCGTATCAAGTAGCTTGTGTTTCATCTAGTTCATTTTCTAATAAAATGTTGGTAATGGTATAGTACTCTTCAGACAATATAGGGTGGGGACAGGGGGGTTTGAGGGGGAATTTATACAAACTTGTTGAGTCAGAAAATTTATGGCAAATTGAATATGAGCAAAGGGATGTCAATAATGAAACAAACACATACACCAAGCAATTATGAGTAACGTGAAAATTGGTTTAAGTTAAGGATTAATGTGTTTCTCACACAACCAATGAGGCTTAACCTTATCCAAATTATTTCCATGGATATTTTTCTTTTAATAAGGACATTATAACTCCCAATCTTTAATTTGTTCTTAAAAAATAATTTCTTCAGTTTTTAAAAATATGCCCCTTTCAAAATTGTTATTAGTATCTTGCTATATATATTTAAAATTAAAAATAAATGGTACAACACAATCGCACACACCTTCTCATCTTGTGTATTATGACTTCAAAGATTTTTTTTTTAAATAGGTTTTTGAGTAAACATCCTTAAGTATGTTTTCCTCATAAAAACAAACAAATCATCTTGTTAATCACAATAATTACTATTTATATATAATTTTTAACCCAAATTGCTCAAATATACTATGTAACAAAATTTAAATTTTCGAAAATAAATTTGTAAAAATAAAAAAGTATTCTTATTTAACATGAAAAAATATGCATAGATTCCCGTTTTGTATTAAATTTTTAAGGTCAATTTGCAAACAGTTCAAATATTCTATGTTTTGTCTTAAGTAAACAATTAGGCCTACCATCGATTCAAACCAAATCACTTAAGTCATAATTTAAAATATTCAAATTAATATATTTTGGCAGCAATCTACCCAAAACAAGTATACAATATTTTAATTGTCATGTTCATGTCAAACATCCCTAGATATACATACATTTTAGGCAAAATCGTTATGCCCTATAGCAATTTTCAAAATAATTCAAATTTTCAAATATCACTCATTAGCAAACGGCCCTTTATCGAATTCTTGACCAAATTCAAGTAAACAGTGTTATTTGTCATGTCAAACACTCCCAAGATACCCATTTGTAACCAAATCGATAAGCCAATTCAAAAATATTTCTAGTTTTTGAAATACAATCAACTACCCATACATTAGTTTCAACCCTAAAACCCTTAAATGAATATTTGCACAAAAATAATTATACAGTGTTACAGTCAACTCTCGATTCTACGACCTTTCACGGTTCCCTGGAAAAGGGTCGTTATTTCGAAGGGGTCGTTATTGGAATTTTAACAGATTTTGTTCCACCCCTGACCTTTATACGAAAAAATTTCATTCTTTAGACAATACGTGAAAAAGTAAATAAAATAAAACCTACCTATTTCTTGAAGAAGGTACTCTTTCACTCATTTCGTAAAAATTATAAGTTCGTATCAAATAAAAAAAAAGCGTGGGTCATCAAAAATAGCTCACAAAATCCAATCAAAAACGTAACCAAATCAAAATAACAATGTTAAACAATAGCATGGGTCGTCAAAAATTGTTCACAAAATCAAACCAAAATAGTAACCAAATCGAGAATAGAAATAACAATGGCAAAAGCAAGCCTGGCGCGTGATGTAGCGGCAGTCGCGCGCGGGGAAACATTGTCTTGCTTGTGGGAGGGGGTGGACAGAGTCAAGTGATATTGGCTGGCATTGATGAGGTGGTGTCTTTTTTTTTATACCTGACTCACTCCAGTTACTAGTAATACAGCGCTCACAAAGATAATTGCAACGCAGCGACCTAAATAAATGCAACAAACACATTTTACAGCCGATTTCCTTAAACTTTTCAACCTTTTTCCCCACATTTTTCACGGTTCCCCAAAAAAGGGTCATTACTTCGAGAGGGACGCTATTCCCGGGGTCGTAGGATCGAGAGTTGACTGTATTTGTAATGCCATGCAATTTAAACAAACCGTTAGAGCAATTTTTAAATAATTTGGATGCCAAAAAATTATTCATCATTAATATATCCTTAATCTATGGCCCAGGGTAAAAAAAAACAGTTTTACTATATAGCCCTAATAAATCAAATATAAAGTTTGAAAAAAATCCATCAAAATATTTTGGATCTGTGGCCAAGGACAGACAGGATTGTAAAATCATTTTTTTGGGGTTGTGGGGGTGTTAGTGTTCACATAAAATATAAATATTTGTCATAATCTCGAGATCGATATTTTCCGCGATCACAATACTTTATCTTGATATGAGAAAGTAAAATAAGCAAACCATTGCTAGGTTATTTTAATGACTTTTTTGTGAACCATTTCTTAATTTGTTATTTATCTATAAAAACTTGTGTTGAATATTGAGTTAACTCTTTAGTTTTAAAGGTTAAATAAGCAAACATACTTGTGCCACACCTTTTGTATACTCAAGAAAGTATATTTATTAGTTATATACCAGTAAGCCCCTGAGAAACTTTCGCACATTACACCTCCTCCCTCCCCTAAAATAAATAAATAATTTAGTCTTTTGTTGAGTTGTCTAAATTAAATACTCAGCGAAGTGTATACACAAAATAGCAAATAGAGTTTATTTTCGGTAATTGATACAAAAATATTGTTAGATTTTTCTTTTTAACTTAAATTTTAAACAAACAATGTGTTTTAAGGTAAAGTGAATATCCTATGTCAGAATTCGGTAAACAATCCTAAACACTCACACCTTATTCATCGCTGTAGGCTTTGTATTAGTTGAGATTATTATTATCTTACTACCCGTTCGGGTTGTACGCACTTACGCTAATGTGTAATGGTAGGGTGATTGTGAGCTGAAATGGAGGACCCACAGTTTAACGTGGAATCCGAACCACGGTGGAGACCTGGTATTCCTCACATTCACAAGATGTCTTGTCAAAGGTGAAGGAAGGGTTTGGTAATCAGATAAATCTGTGCCGGGACCGGGGACTGAACCCCAGCCGCCAGCACAGAAGTCTGACACCTTACCCCTAGACCACCAGGTCATCCTATTAGTTGAGAAAAAGGAAAGTTGACAACATAAATCATATATATGATCATATTTTGATTTTTATCGCGCAGTAAACAATATATAGATATATATAAAACGGTAGAAAAAATCTTTTAAATTATGTAATTCATGGTTGAAATTTGAGTTATAAATAAGACCCTCAGACATTATCTGGGTGAAAGATGCATGATAAGGAATGTGCTCTAGTAACCAGTGGAAAACAATCATGGCTTCTCAAATAACCATATCGTGTTGGCTGCGTGCTGATGATAAGATTAGGTCTCGCTCAGGACTTTGAGGAAACTAACTTTCTTCAAGAGGTTGCTAGAGCGGGACAGTTCACTAGAGAACAACACATTCGACAATTTTGAAAAATGGATACCTGGACACGAGAATTAAAAGCCGGGACCCCTGCCTTAGAGTGCCGATGGTATGACCAGTGAGCTATCCAGGACTTATCCCGTGCTCAGGGTCACTAATATTTTAAACCAGAGTATGTGATGGAGGTGCGCGGCTATATCCTTAACCTAAAGATCATTTCAATCCCCCAAGCTTCGCTAGTCATGCACAATAAAATGTACGAGCAATTGCTTTCTCCTTACTCTACATCTATTTTGGGCATGTCCTTAAAGGCAAAGCGGCTATAAAATTATTACAATCTGACCCGCTCCGGTGGCCGCACGGTCTAACGCGTCTACTCTTGCAGTAGACTAGACTGCCGATGACGGGGAGATTCAAATCTCGGTCACGTGTACTGAGGGTAGTTTTGCAATAAATTGTTTTCCACTCTCCATCCACGCAAATGCGGTTACACTTTCTCTAAATATAGCCTTCCCAATCCCTAAAAACCATTAACTTAATTGGTACACAGGCGTAAACCCCAAACGAGTAGTAAGACACGGCGCCCCCTTGCAATATTTCACGAGCAGTCACTGGAAAATAATCAATACCGATACACTTGAAAGTTGTGATTACGTGACCGAATAACTTGATATTACGACACAAGACAGTTCGTGTACAAAGTTTCTTCGGAGTTTTAGTCTGAAGTTTCATTGGAGTATAAGTATACCAAAACTTTTTGAAAATCAATCAATTTAATCTGGTTGCTTGGTGAATTATTC
>CABFOW010000066.1:375351-391305 GCA_902141385.1 Timema californicum | reverse complement strand
CCCCCCCCCCCAGAAGGAATGTCCATCTTTCAAGGTAGCTTAGATTAGGGGGGAGTCATATTTCATCAAATTGTCATGTATGAAGTAATATATAGTAGCTCCATGGCTTCTTTGGTGCTGACTTCTGACAGTCAACATTTAGGTATATACCTAAGCGACAGCAGCTAAACACATGTTTTTGCAGATCATATGGTTCGGCGTAGGGATACATATACTCCATTCACGGTAGGAATTACTCTCTGAAAGGTCTTTTTTCCTACCTACATCCTACTATATAATAGATTCCTGGTAGAGAAAAGGGCCTTTCAGAAAACAATTCCTACGGTGAACGGACTTTAATTTGGTCTGGTAACTTTTCAAAGCCGTCAGCTGTCAGTCAGCACCAAAGAAGACATGGGGCTACAGTAGATTAAGTTTAAAACAATATGATTTAAAATTGATGGGGAAATAAATCTTCAGTCGCTTGATAGCCCTTGTTTAAGGGGTAATGAAACATGTTTGAATAAACTAGCTCAGTTGTTCAGTTAACATTTTCATCCATCCAAAGACCTACTATTCTAAGTTCTCAGTTAAATGTTCCAAATTAACCAATATTCCAGTATATTTTTAATATATTTGGAGAGATTCCTTGTTTTAGCAGTTTTTTAGGTGCGTGGCAGCCCTGATAAATCAAATAAAATTAGTTTTTTTTTTAAATTTGTGGAGTTCTCCTAGTTTAATAAATGAGTGGAATGAGGCCGCGGCTGTGAACCAGACACAACCTGAAGGAAACGAGCTAGTCATGACCACGCGGCGAGGTTATTATGCAAGGCAGGAATGTTGTTGCCACCACTAGATTTGCCGGCGGCCTTGGTGGTAAAACACATTTCGACCATTGTTGACTTTCCGCGTTCATAAAACATGGGGATCCACACATCAGAGCGACAAAGCGCCGCCGAAGGCTGGGTAAATGCATCACTATTAACTACGAGGGCCTAAATTGATGTACAATGTGTACTAAAAAAATACTTCTCTTAACGGTCGCTTTTTATAAAACTATCAATTGTGTGTGTGTAGGTATATCTTTAAAAAAAGATTTTACCTAATTTAAGTTGTGCCTGTACCAGAGATAATATTTTATTCTTGTTTTAGTTTTGCTTTTATTACCATGATACATTTTCAGATAGCTATAATAAACATCAAAGAAAAAGTAATATTAATCTTTTATTTCAATCCCAGTCATACTCGTAAATAATTATTGTCAATGAACAAAGATAATTCTTAGATTAGAATATCCACAATAATAGTCTTAGATTATAATATCCACAATAATAGTCTTAGATTAGAATATCCACAATAATAGTCTTAGATTAGAATATCCACAATACTAGTCTTAGATTATAATATCCACAATAATGGTTTATTGTGCTAGCTCGGATGTTTGAACATTTTCAAACGTTCTCCAGACATTTATCCTGTATTGTCTAGTACTCCCTCTATTACACACATACATATATAAAGAGAACACATTTAGTGAGAGAGATGGAATGGATATATGTAAATCGAGGAACATAAGACGCCAAACTAATGAGATATTTTATTTTTTTCCCGCGTACACGCATGCGTTAATTATGATTATGGAACAAGAATGAGGAAGGTATAAGTTTAGAAGAAATGTACCAGCAATCGCGGGCAGGGAGTGGTAAATAATTTAGGGGAAACAGCCCTCAAAACACACGACCAGGAATTAATCCCCTTATCTATGATCACCAGCAATGAAATCTAACACGAGTGTGACACGTTAGACCATACGGCCATCGATGCGGGTTAGTGGGGTATAATAATATTAACGTATTCTGACCAAATTCTAGATCCATCTCAACTGATAAATAGCCTAATAACATTGGGATTGGCAAGCGAATACACGTGTCTCAAGTTCTACTAAAGAAGCAAGACTAGCCTGATGCATTTATTTAATAAAATTATTCTCCACAGTAAATGAATAGTAAAATGTAAAATTACACAAATTAGTAATATCTGGCTATATGTGTCCAATGTTCCCTCCGCGTTCTCATTGTATTATACTACTATAAAACCACATGGCTGGCTGACTGACTGACTGACTAACTACCTCACAGACTTCCAGATGAGCTAGAAACTTGAAATTTCACAAACTTATAGCTTCTAGTCTGTAACCGACCGGAAAATTCCAAAAAGTTAAACATTTATTTTTAACCCCCCCAAAAAAATTCAAAATGGCGGAGTAACTTTAAAGTCGGTGTGGTATATACAATACAATACAATACCTGTAACTTTAAGTTGTTAAGTTCAAAACAACGCTGGAATTACTTTAGTTTACATCCACTTGCAAATACAACTTCCTGGGGAGTTGGGGGCGGAACTCCCAACGAGCAAAGTGAGTTAAGGAATTTAAAGGTACATTTGGAATAAATAGTTGCAAGAACACAACTTAAAAACAAATTTAACCTAGAAAGCACATCATAGTTAATGCACAACGTTTAATGAAAGGAATGTCACAAGCCCATCGACGCAACAGGACTCACCTGTACATAAGTGGTATTTTTATTTATTTAGCACTACTACGTCTTACTAACCTTTGGGGTTATAAGCTTAAGTACTAACTACCTTAATGGGTTAGGAATAGGGAAGGTTGAGTATTAGAATAAGTGAACCCGCATTATCTCGGGGGGAGAGTGGGAAAAACATTGAGTAAAAACCACTCCAAGTTCACCAGACAGAGATTCTAACCTCGATATATCTGTCCAGTCCAGCTCACCTCAATACTAGCACATTATTTAACTACGCCACCGAGGCGGCTCATAAGTGGTACATTACCTAGTATCGTGTCCGATATTATTTGATATTCGAAGTAAACATAGCTCCCCAACCCCCCATTTAAGTAAAGATGTCAAATATAAAAAAAAATCCACTGCTGCACTTACAAAAGTATGCCGCCTACCCCTATCTTGAGTTAGTTATATCCAGTCCACCTCATTACACCTTAGTCCTATCTCGAGCTGGTTCCACCCAGTCCACCTCGTTACACCTTAGTCCTATCTTGAGCTGGTTCCACCCAGTCCACCTCATTACACCTTAGTCCTATCTTGAGCTGGTTATATCCAGTCCACCTCATTACACCTTAGTCCTATCTTGAGCTGGTTCTACCCAGTCCACCTCGTTACACCTTAGTCCTATCTTGAGCTGGTTCTACCCAGTCCACCTCGTTACACCTTAGTCCTATCTTGAGCTGGTTCCACCCAGTCCACCTCGTTACACCTTAGTCCTATCTTGAGCTATTTCTATCCAGTCCACCTCATTACACCTTAGTCCTATCTTGAACTAGTTCTACCCAGTCCACCTCATTACATCCTATTTCTTTCAGGTCCATTCTAATGTTATTCTCTCATCTGCTTCTAGTTCTTCCCGATGGTCTCTTCCCATTAGGTTTGCCAGTCAGTACCCTGGGCATGGTTATAGAATCTTCCATTCACACTGCATGTCCTGCCAACCGTAATCTACGAGACCTTATTATCTTAGCAATGTCTTGTGACGAGTATAAAGGTAAGTAGCCGCCTCCACTCCCAATATTCACATCCCCTTTTAGACAAAACATTTTTATAAGATCCTTGTCTTCGAACAACCTAAATATATTTTCGTCATCTAAGATAAGAGACCACGTTTCAGACACACAGAGAACAACAAGTAAACCCGCCTAGGTGGCGAAGTTTGCTAACGCGCTGGTTTAGTGTTGAGCTAGTCTGCCGAGAACGGGGAGATTTAGGTTCGAGTCTTACTTGGGTGAACTGGGGGGAGGTTTTTCACCCCACCCCCTCTGCACATGCCGGCTCACTTCCTCTGTATTCAACCTTACCAATTCCTAACCCATTAGCGTAATTATTACTTAAGCGTATAACCCGAACAGGTGATAAATAAAACTGTAAAATGATTATTTTGTGTGTTCTGAGCTTTAAATTCCTTGACAACAGGCGGAGCTGTCAATTATTTACTGATCGAGTAATAGCATACATTACCCGGCTGTAATTTCCTAATTTACACACAAATATGGTTATTTCTAGTTAAAATTGTTCCTAGATACTTAAACTCAACTCTGGCAATTGAAATGCTGTTCGCTGTAATCTATAAATTATCGTTCCTAATTTGTGTTATCTGTGTGATGATATACTTACATGTCTTTTCAACGTTTACTTCTAAATATATTTCCTCACTAAACACCAATAAAATTCCTGCATTTCTTTTCCACTAGAAAAAATTACTAGATTCAATCTCACGTATTCATACGTCTGTTCATAGGACAGTCAAATGTCACTTTTTGATACATATCACAATACCCACAAAACACTATTAATAGGAATATGTTATAAATTTCACCCGCAAAATATAGGTTTGTATTTTCTAAAAAGCCCTTTCTATAAAACTGCCTGCATCAAAATTAATGGCTGACGCTACTCACACCAAAAGTGACTAAAATGCAACGTAAACTGCTAGTAGCGGTCGACAGCAGCCCAGATAGTCAGGTAGTCTCATACTCTATAGACATTTTATTGGTTTACTTTACTATGACGATAATAAAGTATTGTAATCATAAACATTTTCGATCTCAATATTATGGATGGAGAGTTTTGCTTTACGTGCCCCGCCCCCCCTCCTATAAAAAAAAAGTAGGTTTATAAATTCTGTCTGTCTGACCCGGAGACAATAAAGTCAACAAGCTTTGATGGATTTTGTAATTGTTCAAAAATGTTATTTTAATGTCATATAATAGCTAATAAGAGTTTTTGTTTTGACCCTAGCCCTTAAATTAAGGGTAGTGAATGACTTTAGAAAATTCAACTATTTATTTTTTGAAAATTCATGTACAGATTTTGTTTAAAACTGATATCTGGGAGAGTTTGACATGGAAATATCAATAACACTGCAAACGGTTTTAAAAATGTATTTAAAGATTAATTAGTGACAGCTAATATTTTAAAATGAGTTTTCTAAAATAACTAAAGCTTTTGTTAAAATAATAATATATATTAGAGATTAGTTTACAAACGACTACTTTTTTTAAAGAAAAGTTTGTCACAGACTATACCAGATAATATGGAAGTGTATGTGAAATTGTGTATTATCACTTATTTATTTTACTTTGCAACTAAAACGGGATACAATATAGGCATCTTTCTAAACAGTTCAACATTTTGTCGGACTCTCTGACCATTTACCTTAGAATTTGTATAAGAGGCTCGACTAGTAACAACAACCACCGTGCCATTTATGAGCAGTCTAAAAGAGCTCAGTGCAATGCAGTATGTCGGTTACGTAACGTGCATAATGCATGAGCTCACACTCGGACGAAGAGACCGCGAGAGAAGGCAGACAAGTCCGAGGCTCGCATGACGCCCTCCGTACAGATCGATAGCATCTTCCTGCCAACCCGCGCGCCGACGACCTGGAGGGCTTCCGACGAGACTTTTTATTACTGTCGTGGCACGTGCGTATGGAAATGTACAACAGTTCGGATTCGCAAACCTTAATGGAGTTTTTTTTAGCACAGCGGCCTACACGCATGTGTGTTAATTACGCTAATGTGTTAGGGCTGAAGAAGGTTGTGTAGAGAGGAAGCGTACCAGCGCTTGCACGGAGAGGGAGTAGAAAACAATTCGGGGGGACGACGACGACGACGACGACGACACCCTCAGTACATCCAACATATCGAGATGTCTTCCTTTGTCTCAAGTGCGAAGTATAGAACAGATATTACGGCTTGTTCGGGAAGCTGATAAGATGAAATGATATAATAAAAAATGTGCCCGGAGAGGTATTCAAACTCCAAAACTTGGGCTAAGCTCCCCGATAATCCAAGGACTTGTCCAATTCCGAGCCATATCTATCATCCAATCTCCCAAGACTCCAGAGCCATAAGTACAAACCACATCTAATAGACCGCACTGATTAAATCTTCAGGGACTGGGGTAGGAAGTACCGTGAACTACCCACGGACCTGCTTCGGTGGACGCATGGTCTAAGGCGTCACTTTAATGTAAGACTAGACTCCCGATGACAGGGAGATCGGTGTTTTAATCCCGGTCGAGTGTACTGAGGGTGTTCCGCCCCCCCCCCCCCCCCCCCCCNACGCAAATGTGTTGTAAACTTCCTTTGAATTCAACCTTCCTCATCCTTAGCTCTTAGTAATTACCAATCGGTATAAATGCGTGTAACCTGGCCCGGTAGTAAGACGAGGTGGTAAAAAAAAAATAGCCCACGGATAGGACAGACATGTATTACAAACTACAGTTGATTATAACATTCCCAGAACCCCTAGTACAAACCACGGCTAATAGAGCGCTCTGATGATATCTTATACAACCTGTCAGGAGGTTATATTGCGAACAACCCACTTTTAGAATAGTACGACTGTAACTGTATTAAATATATGACAAGTTAGCTGTATCATCTGCATATTTAACTATTCAAAAGTCTGGGGATTAGACAGTAAAAAATAAATAAATGCATACAATTGTATATCTGGCTTAAAGAAAAGCTTAACCTTTCAATTGCCTGCCCTCTGACCTCATTTCTCATGTTTGAGGTCAGAATGAAATTGCTGTAATAATATGCAAATTAGCGCTAAAGAGATTTGTTTGTCAGTTAATTATTCTTTAAGGGATATTTAACGGGCACTGTTTAAATACACTTATTATTTCAGTACACGAATTACAAACTAGCCTACATACACAGCACCCAGTCCTGGCTGAACGTGTCAAACATACACTAAGTCAGGATGATGGTAATTAATAGCAATTAAATTACTAATAAAATTTAATTAATCTAGCACGTTTAGAAAGAATGAACATAACCAATAGTTGTAGAACTCCACCAAAAGCGACTTCTCTCGTATATATTTTTTAGAATGGGCTTGGACATGACGGAAAACCGAAAAATTATGAAAGAATGACCATACTACTGTACAGTTCAATTTTAATAAGAAGAGCCATTTAGATATTTTTTGCAGCCAACCATGATAGCATTTTACTATAATATTAGTGTTATTTTATAGGTATTGATAATATCAAACGTTACAACAGAATACCACATGACTTGACGTATGAATACCTAAAATAGTAGCGTTTCTAGCTGCCAGATAGGGAAGGCTCTTGCCATGAAAATTGCTCTATAATACAAAGTATTAATTTTTGTGATACCAATTAACTAAATTGGATATAAGTGTTGTACCCGAAGAAGGATTTGGCTGATTTCGGATGATTCTAGAGCCGAACAGCGATATAAAATATATAGACTATACAAATTGTTAGATATTTATATTGCCGAGCGATAATTTATTTGATGGTTTTGCTAGAATTTTAAAGAGGTGAACATTAATTTGAATGTGAAATGACCTTATAAGTCTGGCGCTTGATAATGAAGAAACACTTTAGTACTACTTTTTTTTTTGAGTGGGTAGGTGGGGTTTTGATTGGAGACTTGCAGTAGAGGGCTGTATACGAGTGATTGGGAAAACAGTTCGTCGGAGTTCGGCCACATGTAATAAGGATGGATGAAAAACAGCAAGCAATGGATACTATGACGCAACATAATCCTAACCTAACCAAACATAGGGTATAACACGATCCTAAGTATGTGCAGGAAATGGGGTGGAACATTTTTAGTTTGTTCAAAAGACTAAATTTGTTCAGTATATTAGTATGATGACTGTGGCCGAATTCATATTTCCCCCGATAGAGATGGCAATCCTCGCCTCGCTCTTTAGGCCTTGTGCCATTGGGTGGGTAAAAAGTTCGTTGGATAGTAGGCCTATAATTCCGAGATGGAGTATCAGAATTAATGGGCTGGGATGATTTGTTGTGATACATTGGTGACATTTGCTACATGGTTGGGCGAATTTTATGATAGTGTCGAGGTTGAAATTTGTGCGGGTCTAGTTGCGGGACGAGTAGCCGCCATGTCCGAAAGGCTGGCACATCCGGCAACCTCTATACCAGCGTTTTTCGAATTGGGCTACGCCATAGGTATCTTAGGCCCCATGAGGTTTTAATACCGGTAAAATTTTAACTGTCACCAGGGCCGGAGTTACGTATGTGGGGAGGCCTCGGGGTGGCATATAGTGTAAGGACCCCCATAAAACGATGTGCATTACATCATAGCATGTCCGAGAAAAGGTAACAACTAAGCAACCTTTTGATTTCATACAAATTTAATTATAGCAAAGTAAAATGAAGTAAGCTATATAAAAACACTCGAGCCGGAACACTCTAATTTACAGGCGCCGGCCAGTTGTTACGTTGGTCCAGTGCGTGTTAGGTAAACCTCTCAATCTGGCATAATAAATTACTTTTATTACTATTGATACGTTCATTTTTCTGGTCTTACCAATTAGATTAGGCCGTTAGTAGCAAGAAAGGTTTCTATAGCCCGAACGGGTAATAAGTAATACGTAGTGCTAAAATAAAATAAATAAAAAAGTAGCAAGAACCGATATGTTATTATTTCAATATTATAATCAAAGGAGGCTTTTTTACAAATAAAAATCACCGTTAGCGTGGAACGGTAATGGGAAAACCAAAACAATGGTTCTTTTTTTTTATAAACATTCAACAACTTTGTAAGAATTTTCGAGAAGCAGAGATGCTCGAAGTGTCTATGATATACATTTTCACTATTATTATTATTATTATTATTATTAGCACCGCGTCCTACTACCCGTTCGGGTTATACGCACTTACGCTAATGTGTAATGGTAGGGTAATTGTGAGATGAAATGAAGGACCTACAGTTTAACGTGGAATCCGAACCACGGTGGAGGCCTGGCATTCCCCACATTCACAAGCTGTGATTAATACACGTCTTGTCAGAGGTGAAGGAAGGATTTTCACTAATAAACTGGGATAAGATGGTAACTACTCGCTGGCTTGCTCACCAGTTCAGCCAAGCAGTCGCTCAGTCACTAGCGCGCTCGCTCGCAAGTTGGCCGAACTCTTAAGGTACCTTCACAATTGACACTTCTACATCGTGTATTTTACTTAACTACCTCATTAAAACACAAACTGGCGCTCACCTCGAACACAAAATACATTTGAATTTCAACGTTTGTCGAGGGTAACTGACTAAATTTGTCAGAGCAACAACAAATTAGAAAACAAAAATGGTATCAAAGGCACCACCACAGCACGCTGAAAGGGAGTTAGTGCACAAAATTGTAAATGATCAACGGGGACTTTCTAGTAAATCTTTCAAGTGTCGGTAGGATTTTTAACTTAAGCTGCACGCACATTAATTTGTCTATACCTCATTATTTTGTGCAGGAGTAACATTATGTTATGTTTTTTTTCCTCTTTTTCGGTGGTTTGTGGGGGCCCCGGGGCGATCGCCCCCCCCCCCTTAAAATAGGCCCTGACTTGTTATTGAATGTTCACGATACTAGTGTAAAAAAATGTATGAAAGCTCCATCCAACATGTTTTTTTTTTTACTGGCGCAAGGGATTCTTTTTGTCTAACAAAATGTTTGGGAACTCTATACTATACTGATGGACATAACACACATCTTGCAATGGACCAAACCGTGACGCTCAAGTTTGTCGTCTGCTTGGTTCTGAAGAGAAAGATACAAGATTTTTTCAATATTCTTGAGCAAAGAAAAAAAATCTAATTGTTTGAAAATAGTAAAGTATTATATCACACTTGCGCGAATAAACATTTACATTAAAGGATAAACAGTTCGTTTTCACAGAAAAAGAACAAATACGAGTAAAATATGTTGCTATCACCCAGGTGGTTTACATTTTGCTACAAGTTGGCTATTAGCTTGTATATTGGTTTCAGAATAAGATAAAAATACCACGTTATACTGAAAGTTCTATAACTAAAACAAACAAGGTAGCTAGCAACTTGATTACATTTGTTTGAATAACAAACTTTGTGTAGATGTCTTACGTCCTAAAATCATTTAAGTTATAGGCTTGTAGGAAGTACCACTCTATCCTGATTTTGATAGGAAGCCTGTTCTGGAAGAACATTTTTACATACCAGAATCCTTCTGAAGAGTAGAATTTTGTACATTCTACAACATTAGTACACAGTCCCTTCTGGAACGTCTTTTATCCTACCAAAATACTACTGTACAGTAAGCCCCTGGTACGAAATAAGACCTTCAGAACGAACTGCCTACCAAAATCATGGTGTGCATATAGGATTAACTTACATTAACTCATTTAAAGAAACAAGTCACGAGTTGCCACATTAACTTAAATGTGTGTAGGAGAGAAAGAGATACCCGAAATTTCTTTCACTCTTACACAATGGTGTGCAGACGATAGCTAGAAATGTCAGGCTCGGTAGTCCACCCAGTTATATTATAGAGACCAATGGGCAAATAACGGCTTATTCACGCATCTAGTCGGGCCAGATCGGGCAAAGAAACAACTGAGGGAAGAAGACTTAATAGCAGGTTGGGGTTGTGTGCACGTATGAAATAGCTAACTTGCCTGTCGAGGTGGGACATTTCCTGGAGCAAGAGAGAGACTCGTCACCGTCCATGGCCTTCATTCCTCCTCGGCAGAGAGGGCCATCCTCGTCCTGGAACACAACAAACTACGGTTCAATCCCACAGGACATGACACACATATATACAATTCTACAGGAAACAGCCCCATATATTTATACAGGAAACAGCCCCATATATTCATTTCTACAGGAAACAGCCCCATATATACATTTCTACAGGAAACAGCCCCATATATACATTTCTACAAGAAACAGCCCCATATATACATTTCTACAGGAAACAGCCCCATACATTCATGTCTATAGGAAACAGCCCCATACATTCATTTTTAGAGAAACAGCCCCCATACATTCATTTCTATAGGAAACAGCTCCCATAAATACATTTCTACAGGAAACAGCCTCATATATACATTTCTACAGGAAACAGCCCCATATATACATTCATTTCTACAGGAAACAGCCCCATATATATTTCTACAGGAAACAGCCCCATATATTTCTACAGGAAACAACCCCATGTATTCATTTCTACAGGAAAAAGCCCCATATATACATTTCTACAGGAAACAGCCCCATATATTCATTTCTACAGGAAATAGCCTTATATATTCAATTCTACAGGAAACAGCCCCATATATTCATTTTTAGAGAAAAGAGCCCCCATACATTCATTTCTATAGGAAACAGCCCCCATACATACATTTCTACAAAAAAACAGCCCTGTATATTTATTTTTAGAGGAAACAGCCCCCATACATTCATTTCTACAGGAAACAGCCCCCGTATATTTATTTCTACAGGAAACAGCCCCATATATTCATTTCTACAGGAAACAGCCTTTATATATTCATTTCTATAAGAAACAGCCCCCATAAATACATTTCTACAGGAAACAGCCCCATACATTCATTTTTAGAGGAAACAGCCCCCATACATTCATTTATATAGGAAACAGCCCCCATACATACATTTCTACAAAAAAACAGCCCTATATATTTATTTTTAGAGGAAACAGCCCCCATACATTCATTTCTACAGGAAACAGCCCCCATATATACATTTCTACAGGAAACAGCCCCATATATTCATTTCTACAGGAAACAGCCCCATATATTCATTTCTACAGGAAACAGCCTCTATATATTCATTTCTACAGGAAACAGCCCCATATATACATTTCTACAGGAAACAGCCCCATATATTCATTTATACAGGAAACAGCCCCCATATATTTATCTCTACAGGAAACAGCCCCCATGTATTTATTTCTACAGGAAACAGCCTCCATATATTCATTTCTATAGGAAACAGCCCCCATACATACATTTCTACAGGAAACAGCCCCCATACATACATTTCTACAGGAAACAGCCCCCATACATACATTTCTACAGGAAACAGCCCCATATATTCATTTCTACAAAAAACAGCCCTATATATTTATTTTTAGAGGAAACAGCCCCCATACATTCATTTATACAGGATACAGCCCCAAATATTCATTTCTACATGAAACAGCCCCCATATATTTATTTCCAAAGGAAACATCAAATCATTTCCTCAACACATAATACGGTTAATTTCGATCTGATTTTTACTCATCAGGTCTATATTAGTTTTAATTACGCTAGTAAGCTTAAGATGAGAAAGGTAGCATATTATAAAATAAATTTTCTCGTATTTTCACAGAGGGAGGGAGAAATGGAAACTCCACAATAAGTATAGCTATCCGGGATACGAAATACAACCTTCCGTCACCGACAAGGCAGACTTGGTGAGCTTGACATGTAGACCACGTATCGACCGACCGTGTAATACGGTTAGTTACCACAAGACAGACACAGCCCACTCAAATTAACGTTCAAAGGATACAATATACAAGCTAGGTTTATTTTCACATAACATAGAATATAGATATATACTTTTACACGATATACAGTAGTCTCTCGTTAATCCGAACAAAAGTGGAAGAAAAAACCAATTTAATTTCAAAACAAAATCTATTGTAATAGTACAAAGTAGCGAAGAGAAACAATGTATAAATTCACTCAGTTTGTTTTGTTTTCAAAAATGATGAAAATAGCATATTTTGGTGTACTTACAACAATTATTTATTTGGAATGTTCATAAAATCAATAAGTTTCTTTAGTGGTAATGAAATGTATCAAAATAGCAACAGGGTATTCAACTCACCCCACCCCGCCTCCGCCAATCAGCGCTTGTGAATAGCACACGTAAACACGCCCATTGGACCTTACAGTGCATTAATTTAAATTATATGAAAGATTTCGGTCAATCCAAAAAGCGTTGGTCCCAATTAGTTCGGATTAACGAGAAACTACTGGATTAAGTTCATTTCCAAAGAATATAGCCATTTTGTCCACTCAAGAGGGGACATATGCGAATGGCACACTATCTGCATTTATTCATTACAGTCAAACACGAGCTTCATTATACGTTTTTTTAATACGTATGACTACCCATTCGGCTTATACGCTTATTTGCTAACTACGCTAATAGTTTTAGGGACAAGTAAGATTAAATGAGAAAAAATGTACCCGCATTTGCGTTTAGGTGGAGTGAATTTAAAAAAATCGGCCTTATTACACCCGACCGAGATTCAAACCTCGATCTACCCCATCATCGGTAGTGTAGTCCACTGCAAGAGTGGCGCCTTAAGACCATGCGGCCACCGAAGCGGGTATGACAGCAATTGGCTAGTAAGTATTGTATAGGATGGCCCACGGAAAAGTAGCCCGCCTCCTGTATCCAGCAGGCACCTTTCTCTGAATTGGAGTAGGTACAGTTGCCCCATGGCTTCTTTGGTGCTGACTGACAGCTCACAGCTGACTTTTGACGGTCAACATTTAGGTACATACCTAAATTTTGACTGTCCGAAGTGATAGCTGCTTAACAAATGTTTTTGCAGATCATATGGTTCAGCGTAGGGATACATAATTTGGTCTGATAACTTTTCAAAGCTGTCAGTTGTCAGCTGTGAGCTGTCGGTCAGCACCAAAGAAGCCATGGGGCTACTGTAAATCCCCTTACACCCATATTGTGACATGAAGGATGAGTCAATAAAGCTTTAGACAAGCAGTTCACTTGCTCATTCTTCATGTCACGATATGTGTGGAAGGGGATTGACCTCCTCCAATTCAGAGTGAGGCGTCTGCTGGATATAGGGGGCGGGCTACTTTTCCGTTGGCTATCCTGTATAACCGCATGTACTTGGACTGAAAAAAGCCTATCAGAGCGTTACGGGAGATGGAGTAATATTTACACGATATTCAACACATAGTTGAACATTAAGGCAGAATTTTTTACGAGTGAGCTTGCGACGAACTTGTTGCCGTATTAGTATAGAAAAAAAGTAGCTCTGGCAACTTGATTAACTCTCGGATACCGGTTTATGTGTGGCGAATCAACTTTAGTCACGTGCCAACTGCGTATTTTCGCGTACTCACATCAAACACACTATAATAAACTACAGGACTAAAACCAACAACTAAAAAAATAAAATATATATATTCATTGCTATTTACGTTTATAAATTAAATCACCCTATATTCACAATTTTACGAACCTCCCATTAAAATACAGCTTTAGGGTTTCCATCAAAGCAAAATTAATGTACTTTGAATAGCGTGTACGTGCCTAATAAACACCCTTACCTTTTGCTGGCTGCAGATTTTATAACCAATATTCTGCTCTGTACTTTGAACAACAGAAAATTACAGCACACACAACCCTGGGAAAGGTTTAACAAATATCAGGCGGGGTTTAATTCGATTATCAAAACATTTTGTTTCTACAGGAGTCTTGCAAACAAAGTTATCAGCACCTGGGATCGCACTTGAAACCTTCCGTTATGAAAGAAAAATTGGACTTTTAATCTGGTCTCGCGGGGCAAATACAAAAACTAAATGTGAGCACAGTCCATTTTTTGTTTACACAGGAAGAACCTTAGTTGACAGATGTAAAAGTACTAGATCTATTTGTCACGTACTAGACTTCAAGCCATGTGATATGTAGCTGTGCTGTAACTTTTTAAGATATAATTTTATTTAAAATATCACTAATAATATAGCAAAATTCGGTCATTGTTATTTTTGTTTTCCTAAAAGGGCCCTTCTTATGACAATTGGAATGTAAAAAATACGAGTCTGTTTATGGAAGCCTAGCCAACTATTGACGTGCTAAATGGAGGTTAATACAATATATTTTTGGCACAGCGTCTTACTACTGGTTTAGGTTATGCGCACATGTATTAATAGTTCTAATGAGTTAGGAATGAGAAAGTGTACCCACATTTGCGTGAAGGGAAAGTGGAAAAAAACATTTAAGGTAAAAAAACTCAGTACACCAGACCAAGAGTGACGCCTCAGACAATGCGACCACCAAAGCAGGAGCTACTACGATTCTTTACAAAATAACTGGATAGCGCTATTGCATTATTCGGTATGTGGCAGCTCTGGTCATAGCATTGGATTCACCCACGAGGGCGGGCACGCGGATTAAATGACAAGCTCATTATTTTAGTCTGATCAAGTGGTGAGGTTGGGGTTTGAATCTCGAAATAGTGTAGGCCGTACTGAGGGTGTTTTTTTTTCAAAAATCGTTTTCCACGCTTCCTTCGCGCAAATGTGGGTAAATTTCCCCTAAATTATTAACGATCTCATCCCTATCCAATCAGAGTTAATTAAATGGGTATAACCAGACGATGTTGAAAATTATGACTAAAATAATAAAGAACGCCAGGGCTGGTGTAGGTATGTGAGCTAAATGGTCGCAAAATCAAATGTCTATCTATAGGTGCCTTATTGGCAACCTAGATGAGTGAAGGGCTGTAACTCGACTCATCCGATGTTATTGTTCTGCGGAAGATAGTAAACACACCAACTGGTCCACCCAAACTTGGATTGTTCAGTGCAAAAGGGTACTAAGTAATTACGACTCTAACCTAACCTAAACAAACCTACAAACTACTTGATTCTTTGACGGCCAACTGTAATACCAGTGCCGTGACATTTTACTACTTGATTTAGGGGTGCGGGGAGAGGGGGTGGGGGTTACGATATACAGTATGTACTTAGTAAGCTTTTGCACTGAACAATCCAAGTTTGGGTGGACGAGTTGATGTGTTTACTTTCTTCCGCAGAACAATAACAGGGGACGAGATGAGTTTCACCCGAGTGAAGCGGGGTTGGTTGTAATTATTTGGGTCGTCTTGGACTGTGATTGTATATTGCTCTAGGTGGGCGATACCATGATAATGAATGGAACAACAACTAGTGAAATGTGACGAGCCAGGATGGTCAAGTGATATAGAGTATGGACGCGCAAAGACAATGGTCTCTAGTTCTATTCTAGCGTGGTGGCGAATAACCCAAACGTGTAGTAAGACGTGGTGCTAGAAAAAAAAAA